>JANHGN010018751.1:0-21967 GCA_024605025.1 Megaceryle maxima | reverse complement strand
GAAGATATGAAAAAAATTATATCTAACTGAGTTGAAAAATATGGTATGTATATTCTTAAAAACATTAATGTTTTTAAGGGATTTTTATCTAGAGAAAAAAGCAGAACATTTTATTTTACAGTATGAACTTGGCGCTGTAGATAGGCAAGACAATTAGTATAATTTGCTTTACAATTAGATATAAAATTTCTTTTAGCTGCAAAGGAAATTAAAATATATATTACACATTATTTAGAAAATAAAATAATACGAGCACCATAGGAAATAAAAATATAATAGTGGTGAAAATATTACAACCCTTTAGCTTTAACAGTTGGCTGGTATGTAAAGTAACACAGGATGTTTCTGAGGATGAAGGTGTCTTCTTCAGACCTCTGCTGCACTAGGGGAGGTAGGACAAAGGACAGGAGAGAGCTTTTTAGTTGCTACTTTCTACACACCCTCCAGTGTTCTTAGGAGCTTTCTTCTTTGGATAGCTTTCTTGCAGCCTTTTCTTTAACATCACATCCTGTACTGCTCCCTTTCCACTTGTCCCTGACTGAGGTGCAAAACCTACTGATGGAGTTTGCTGACAGACTGCGGAAATTCCTCAGTCTTCCTCCTGTGACAGCACTACCATAAATAGGAATGATATAGGAAGAATTTGATGGACATTTTAGTTATCATTTGCTCATTCTTTATTTTAATAGCCTTAATCTTTTACAGTAATTTATCACTTATGTATCATTACAAGCTCTACTCAATCTGAGTATTGTCAAAGTTGAATATCTTATTATTTATCTCCTAAATGAAACTGCCTGTTTTGATTTGATCTAATAAATATGTTCTTCCACCCCCAGTTCTGGCCATGAAAATGGAAGCTTTAAACATTCTCATCTTAATTTGGAAATGTTTAAAATGTAATTGTGAATACTGTGGTTCAGTTCACTAATAGTGAGAAAGACAATCATATGTATCAGATGTACGATTTAAAATAACTATTTTATTCAAGTGAATATTTCCTTTAAATAATACTTCCTATTTTAAAGCTTTTTAGTTCAGACCTGAGTTGTAAAGTTTATTTATTATGTTATTAGTATGTAATACCAACTTAGAGACTCGGAGGGCAATACTTTGTTTTCTCTTGAATTCAGAAAGAATAGTGCCAGTACTCACCTCTCAGAACTTACACAAATATCATATGGCTTAAGGTACAATACACATATCCTAAAATGATAAAATCTCCAAACTGATGCCAAAAACTCTAAGCTCTTCTGACATTGACACCCAGCTATTTAACATTCTTTGCCTATTTGTGCTCAGCCTCTTTGTCAGAGTAGGCTCTTCTAGGAACATGATTGCAAATACTCTCTGCATTTCTTGCTGCTTACAAATTAGGGTGTGGCAATCAACATGTCTCTCTCCTCAGTGAGCTGCCTTTTGACCTAACAGAGCTTCCAGGTAGCTACTCTGTCTACTGGCATACTTTGTTATCCTGACATGTTCCACATTCACATGCTATTTTTTCAGGTACTCTTCAATCCTGAACTCACTGACTTTCAGGTTGCCATTTTCTACCTATTGCTTAACTGCTTAACCCTTAGTTTTCCATACAGCTGAGTTCAGATGCAATTTTGCTCCAGGAATCTATTCCAATATAGATAATTGCACAAAGAGAAGCCTAACCTTATTTAGTGTGTGCCCTCTGAAGTGTCATTCTGTCCTCAGATGTCAGTCTTCCTGAACACAGTTAAGTCTCAGTGAAACATTTAATCCCCTGAGAAAAATATTATATTAAAAAACAAATGTCTGCATCACATATTGAAAATTAATTTACAGAATCAGTCTTGAAATGTTTTGCCTTTTTTGTTGTTGTTGTTTTGGTTTTTGTTTGTTTTTTTCCTTTATCATTTCACGTGAATTTAGATTCATGTGAATCTAGTGCAAGGGCTTTGAATTATAGCAAGGAATAATCTGCACTGAAGCTTCCTCTGCATGAATATGAACCACAGAAGTAAAACTGTCCAGACACAGATTGACTAGGTAATATATCCATTCTCAAACCACAGTATAATAGTATGAAAAGCACTTTCAGAGAGTTCATGAAAACAAATCCTGACAGCCAGCACGGAGACTTTGAGTCAAGTAACATTTAGTCAGTTGCTGCAGGCAGCTTCTAGCCAGAGGAACTGGCAAACAGTAATATAAGCTTTAGGTCCCTGAAGAAAGATGCAGTAAGACATAACAGCAGCAGAGATCATAGCACCTGGTTTCTGGTTTGGATGGGAAGCAAAGTTGTGCTTCCCATCCACATGTGTAGGAGTGATACAGACTGATGTCAGCACAAAGAAGCCAAAGAAGTACACGGTGGCATCAAAGCTTGACAAAGGCTGTCAGAATCCATACAGAGCCTGGAAAATTTTAAACCCTCTGCCTCACCAACCCTTCAAATGTGGGGAGGGACTTTTAACAAGAACTTGTTGTGACAGGATGAGGAGTAATAGCTTCAAACTGGAAAAGGGTAGATTTTGATTAGAAATTAGGAATAATTTTTTCATTGTGAGAATGGTGATGCACTGGAGCAGGCTGTCCAGGGAGTTGTGGATGCTTCCTCACTGGACTTGTTCAAGACCAGACTGGATGGCAACTCGCACAACCTGGTCTAGTGGAAGCTGTCCCTGCCCATGCCAGTGGGGGTAGAACTAGGCTGTCTTTGAGGTCCCTTGTAACCCAAACCATTCTGTGATTCTATGATTAATATCAGAAATGAAGGAAAAAGGATTAAGAATAACACTGACCCATTTACCAGTCATTGATCACTCAATTCAATAAAATGTAGCAACATTAAATGAAAAGCATTAGAACTGGCACACAGAATGGTCTAAAGTTCATAAAACATCACCCCACAAATGTTACATGAAAAGTTTTCTTATTTACATTAACTAGCATGTCTTAGTGTTCTGATAACTTTATTCTTTCAAAGATTCTAGACCAAAATGCTCAAATTATTTTGAACAGAGAACAGATAACTGTTAGTTGTATAAAAAGTAGTATAAGCTTTTCATCTTCTTTCCTCACAGCATGCTGAAAAAACTGGCATCAAAACACAGCTACTGCCAAAATAAATTGAGAACAAATACATACATACTACTGCAGTCTCATTAAAAGCTTGTAAAAGTAGCTGTGTCTACATAAAGGAGCTACCTTTATCTTGAAAGCAAAATAGATCCTACATTTTCTTGACTTGAATCTGTAGTAAGTACAAAAAAAAAAAAAAAAAAAAAAAAGTCTATGTTTTTATTTCAGAGCATATTACATATGCATATTAAAACTGAAATATTTTTTATTTCATGTTGTTAGAAAGTTGAGTATTTTCAAGGTAAAAGATGACTTTGTGCTTTGCTGCAGTAAACTAATGTAGCAAGTGAAGGGAAGATAGGGTGTGATGCTATTATGGTAGATTGCACTGTTCACAGGATGTCCTGAAGCATTTTGTGCAGTTTGAGCTTCTAAATAAACCTATAGTTTCATATCAAATATAGAGAACTAGAAAGACAGTCAGCTTATGCAACCTTGAAAGTGATGGCTGTAATGGTGAATTCACAGTTTATTGATATCTATCATTAAGTGTCCTCAGACAGAAGAAGTCTATTCACTCTAAGAGGTCTACCTGGACTGCTAGTGTTTCTCAGGTGTTTGAGTAGTACTTTACATTGAGCTATATGTACTGAATCCTGCGTACCTTTACAGAAAGCTCATTGCCACAAAAATGTCTTGCATCCAGATTGTGCTTTATGTGAGGCATAATCTCAAGTGTTTCTGAATAGTTAGCTTTCCTAAAAGCTTCCTCAGTAATGAAAGATTTGACCTATCATATCAAAGAATGCTTTCTTCTGTGATTCTTTGGCTGCTGTATATTTCAAGGATGGAGGGAAGTTTTTTTTGACAGACTTGTTGCCTGTTTCAAGACCTGAAGCACTAGCCTTTTTTTTTTTTTTTTTTTTCCCCCCAGGTGAGGAAGGACATAGGTTGGAATCACAGTGCTTGCATCATGACTTCTTCATACTACTATATTCAATTGCATAAACAATTGTGATCCAATAGGTATGTATCTTCTTGCGAGTGCCATGGACAGAGTGTTTAACAAGTTTTATTGGAGGCTGATTTTCCTTGGCTTGTGCTGCAAACTAAATTGCACATTTGGAGGAATAAATTGTATTTTATTGTGACTTTCTCAGATCTTATTCTCATCCATTAGCACTAGAATATAATCATTTATCTTCAGCTGGCAAGCACCTCGTGGGTGATGAAGAGGATGGGAGCATTTGGGACGCAGTTTGTGTAGCTAATACACAGTAATAATAATGATTCACCAAATCACCAACTCTTTACTGTGTGAATTCTGTATTTTTGTCCTTTAAATTGACAAGAGCAAATGTCTTGCACTCCTTGTCATGTCTGTAGTGTGTTGCTTTCCTTGAAATGAGTTTTAAAAAAGTGACACAGTACATAAATCTTTATTTGAATTAGGTTCTTGAATGTTTCTTGCTAGACAGGAGATGATTCCTTAGTGTCATCTATTAATGTAGTCTCCTCCCAGAATGGCAAAAAAAAAAAAAAAGGCATTTATGGGTTTGGATTTCACCAGGATGAAACAGATGCACAGAAAAATAAAGAGAAGAAAGCAATATTCTAATGCCAAAAAGTTCTCATAATTTGAAGAAACAGCTTGAAAGTGATATGCTGAAACAGAGTGGGAACAGTGCAAAATCTTACATTTAGGATAGAGAAAACACAACACAGAGATATAATAGGGAGCATAACAGAACAGTCCACAGTAGAACAGGAGGAACATTGGTATTATCGGTTCACAGTTTAAATTTAAGTCAAGTGTGTGATGTCTTTGCAAAACCATCAAAAGCAATTCTGGCATAAATTTAGCAGAAAGGCATATATAAGAATAGGAATTAGAGGAATTAAGAATATAAGAATTCCTAATTTGGCATATGTGATACCTCATCTGGAGTATTGTCCAGTGTGGAGCATCAGTCTTTGACAATGACTAGAAAAAATTGAGGCTGCCTGGACATGAAAATAAAATAAATGAAAGATCTAATCTGAAATGTTACTCTATGCAAGCCTAAGAAAGAGAACAATTACGAAAAACATCATAATTCTTAAATATTATGATAAGGAGGACAACAGTAAATGTTTATTAGTGTTGGCTGAAATAAGGCCAGAGGTAATCAGTTGAAATGGACAAAGGATATCCAGGTTAAATTCTAGAACAATCTATTTGCAGGATATTTTAGCAGTGGGACATAAGAGATTTTTGGGGCTGTGGAATTCCTATCATTAGAATTTTTAAGAATGGAGGCATGTCAGGGATGGTCTAAGCTTACTTCTTTTTCATAGCTAGGAGTTAAAATAGATCTCTTTTGTTCCTTTCTCAGTGAACATTTCTGTAGATCTTCACATTTTAAAGACATCTGAAAGATTACGTTTGAAATGTACCATTAGCAAAAGACACAGATGTGAAAGGCTTCATGAGATGGACTAGAGGTAGCTTCTGAATGTGAGGACAGAAGTGAACTTTGGAGTTAGACATCTGTTTTGATAATGTGTGTATTGAACTTACCCAGCATTACAGATCTTTCTTGAGTATCTCCATTAAAGTACCACTGACCTCTCCTTTAGAACATTTATTTTATGTGACTTAACATTGGATTTGTTTCTATTGTTAAGTGAATGAATCCAATGGTATTAACCTTACATAAGGGACCCATCTTTTCAAACATGATGTTTGTGGAGAAGATAGTGTGTTGGGAGATGGCTTGTCCTGCCTGTGTAGGGTGGAGAATAGTTTGGTTAGTACAAGGTTTGAAATGTCATCTATCTGGATCTCAGTGATGCAAACTATAGTGGATGATTTGTTGCTAATGACTCAGATGTTGTTTGTTGTTGGTTGGTCTTCCACTGATTGTCATAGTGTTTTTTTCCCATATCTGTTTCTCTTCTGGATTTGTTTCCCTTTTTGTTCAGGGCTGATCTTAATTTTCTGGGCTTTTTGCTTATTTACCAAAACCTTCCTTTTGGAATAGCGCTTATCCGTTTATATGTTATGTCTTTACTGTTCACATAAAATTATCATCCCTTCTACTTAGTGGCTCAAGTCATAAATGAACTCTAGGCAATATATACATAAAATAACTTAGGATAACCCAATCTTCTTAAAACCATCTGTTCCAAATTGCAGTAGCTTTGTCTCTGAGGTGAGAGCCTCTCTCAGCAGAAGGTTATTAGAGGCAGAAAGTTTTTGTTGTCTCATTAGAAACTAATTTCTGCTTCACCTTAAATATTACTTTATTAATGATTTTGCAAGGCTGTGTGAAGAAATGAAAATCACAGCAGGTAGAGTGGGGAGGTGGCTTATATAAGGACATCACTGGGACTTCAAGGACCCTGCTCTTGTGTAAAGCTGCTGAACGAACATCTTGACTCAGTGCCAAATCTACTATAATATAGTAATGGGCAAGCACTCATCAATATTTCAGTGTCATAAAATATATTTACTCAGAAGCTATTAAGCTCAATTAAGACTGATTTTTAATTGATCTTCCTGATTTCATATCTGCCTGTCTTCTCCTTGCGGCCGCACTGCTTCATGTACTCACAGGGTTTCATAAATAGCTCAGGTTGATGTAAGGCCATGCTGCCTGCAATGTGCATGCCCAGCTTTGACCTGGCCATCTGCTTCTGCCTCTTTCTTTACATCATTTAGAGCACTCATGAAGCCATGGAAGAAGTTGCTCATCCAGCTGAAATTTAACTGAAAATTAAGAAGTGTTTTAAATCAGATCAGTGATATGATCTGACGTGCAATGAAACTGAATGATTGCTAGGGCTGAAACAAAGTATGAGCAAGGGCTGCAACAGGACCTGCAAAAAGGGTGGCACTGACACTTTTGCAGTAGCCTGTAGGTAGATCAGTTTAAGTCAGTTGTGAATTTATTATGCCTATGGTGTGCTTAGCAATGTGTGCAATACACTTGCTAAATGATAAAAATTCTGTTTTAATTTTCTTTTTATGTGGGACATTTAATTGTAGAGCTCCTCTGAAGGGTTTAACATATTTTTATAATATTAATCCTGCAATTTTAAAATAATCTTGCTTGTTTCATCAGATAACTGCATCTCTTAACCATACTCATTCTGTTACATGGAATTACTTAAGTCTGTCTTGTTTTGAATTTCATTTCCCTCATTTTTTCCCACATTACCTCCATTTAAAAAAGTTTATTGTTTGGGTTAACATTGTCATTTCAGTTAACAATGAAACTTAAGTTTTTTGTGAGAAATAGCCCCAAATCATCATGTAACAAGTGGAAGCCCAGCCCCACAACAGTTTCTTATCAATTGTCCAAGTAAGGCTGGTTGCATGGTCTAAAAAGAAAATGTATCACAGCTTATTTCTATTATATTTTCCTACTACTTTAATTAGCTGTTCTGCAAACAAGGACCAAAACAGAGGAGACTAGAAAGCAAGTGATGCATGGGATCTTGGAAGCTCTTGAATTCTAGTCATGGCATGCCAAAGTAACAGTGACTGAAATTACTTTCAGCTCTCTTTTCCACATTAAATATTAAACATCAATGATAGTGTTTAATTGTCTGCTATACCTGATGTTTCAGTGGCTAAAAATGTTAGCACTATGAGATGCTTTAAAGAATGAAAATGCAGTTATTACCACCCTTAATTTTTGCTTTTTAAGAAATTAAAGATCTGTATTCACTGATGCAAATATTTTCTTTTTTTTCTCTCTAGGTTCCATTCTTGTACTTATTTCAAGATCTTTTTTCTAGCTTAGACCAAAGGCAAAGCATAAGCAGAAAGTATCAGTAATACTACAACAGGTACAAAAATGCTTGGGTGAGAAGGGTCTTTGCTTGATTTTTGCAATTCAGCCATAGAAGTGCTTATGGGGAGAAAGTTTCTTTGAATGGATCTGGGAAACATCACGATGAATTTTGCAGCCAAGCAATTAAGTCAGACTAGAATGCTCCAGATGAGAACAGCATGTTTAACAGGATGCAAAGCTGCATTTCATAGATCTGGTTATTTTAATTCAGAGTGAGGTCATCAGTGTGAGTATTTCCTTCAGTATGTTAATGACTAGAAGCCATTGCCTATTGTACTGTGACTGGCATTTACCACTTGTGGTTTTAACCAAATTCCACTGTTTCTTGTATATCTGTCTTCCTTTATATCAAATATTACAGCAGAAATATTTCAGTGGTAATATCTGCTCAGTTAGAAGAAAAAAGGCCCTGGAAACTTTGAAAGGAAAAATATGGGCTCATTTTCATATCTACTTTCCAGCCTTCAACAAGCTTAATAAAGCATGTGGATTATTAGGTATGTAATTGTACTAAAGCATCTACTGGTATCCATTTGGCACCTCATTTCATAGTAATCATTTTAAAGAACCGGTAATAGAAATCAGCTGAAATGAAGCTAGTTTTTAAAGATATCCAAGCTTAAGGCTAGGAACCCCTGAATCCTGATTATTATGCTGCTCTTTAAGTGAGAACATGAATAAAGATGAACGACAATGATTTTGTTATTTGGAAGTATTATAATGTATTTAGATCTGTGTTTGTATGGTTCCTGGAACAATTGCTTATTGCTCTCTTTGCAAGTGTTCTTTAGCAATTTCTGAGTGAGGTCTTGGCACTATTTATGAGTACAGTCAAAAGAACCAGGAAAGAACACCTGGGACTCTTTTGAGATGATTTTCAGAACCTGCTAATCTAGTCTAAAGCAATTTCTTTCAAAAAGTAAAAGACTTCAGCTTTTTCCAACAGGAGGAGGGTAGCTGGGACGAGGAAGTCATGTCTGGAACATTCTGTAAGAAAAATGGGTACTGCTGATTGAATGTCATACATGAATAATTTGTTTTGGAGAAGGGTTTTGGAGATTGATTTTCTTGAGATGGTAAACTTAAATGACTGTTTCCTCTTAGAGGTAGTAGAAGTGGCTCTATCTAGGCAGAGAAATTAGCATATTCTAGTCTTTCAGTGTGCAAAGGATTGTGATAAGTGTAAGAAGTGGAATATTCTGTTACATTTTCAATATGCTTTGTTTGTGAGACAGAGCCAAAAATATTTTTCCAGTTAAGTTCATTTGAAAATGTTTTATAGACAGCTCATCTAGGTGGTCTTTTGTTTTGTTGGTTGGTTGGTTGATTTTTGGTGGTGTTTTTTTTTTGTTTTTTTTTTCCCCCCAGTGATCTAATCTACACTGTTCTTCTATTAAATGACCTATGATTCACTATGTGTATCTTAAGGATTTTAAGTCTGCAGCAATATCTATATCGTGATTCTTTTTAAACCTCTGTACACAACAAACAGGTTACAAGTCTTCATTATAACTGAAGTTATTGTGTTGCTTATTTGAAAAGTATTTTAGATATGTTTATTTCCACCTATGTTAGGGAACATGAACAGAGAGGCTGCTACAGGAATATCACCTGGGTCAGCTTCAGAGACAGTTCTTTCATATAGTACCAAAGGAATAAAACTGAGGGATGTAAAATGATGATGTAAAATGTTCTTGGTATTTTGATACTTAAAAATAAGTCATTTCAAACTATTGCACAGTTTGGGAGCTTATTTGTATTTAATGAGAAGCAAGCTTTCAACTGCCTAGAATTAACTTTTCATCTCAGTTTCTTATAACAAAAAAAAGCATATTTCTCTGTCCATGGCTGTAACCTCTGCTGATGTCTGTACTCTGGCTGCCCCTTCACTAAGAATGAGGGTTGAGTCCCTGGAGGACAGATGACATGTGCCAACCTCTGAAAACATGTCTGTGTCTGTGGAAGCCCATGATAAACAGAGCCTCTGAGTTACCAGTCAGTGTTCTCTTTGGATATTGACAAAGTTCTGTTCTATCAGAGCAACAATTGCATGTCCTTATCACTATTTGCCAGTTCCCAACTGAAACATACACCATATGATTCTCAGAAGAGGGAGGATAGGCATCTGGCACTGTCACATCACCTAACTTGTTGGCCTGAGTCCTAGTTTGCTGTATATCTCTCAGGTCATTTCCTTGGGCGTTATCCTGTCAGGGCTTAAACTAGAGACAGAAGTGCATACAGATGAAGTGCAAGGCTACTGGTAGCTTGCATTTGCATTCCTAATTTTAAGTGCATTCATACTAATTGTGACCAATTAAAAGTGTGCAGTTTAGTTAATCTCTCTTGCTCCCTGGCAGTTCCAGACCTATATGCCAAGCTCAGTTGTGAAAGATTTTTTCCAGAAAGAGCATGTGGCTCTCTTTGGCAAACTCCCACTAACCATTTTGTTGGCAGCTTCTAAGTAGCCTCTGGATCTCTAATGCAGGAAGGCTACCAATGGGGTTCTACATATTTCTCTGAAAGTAATTTCTTTTGGCCTACCTTTCAGTTCTGCAAATGCTCATTTAATTATATTTATCTATTTGGTTCCAAACCCCACATAAATGTCTCAATGCATGTAGATTCACTTACAGTTGAAAGAAAAACTTTACGTACCAGAAATCCATGCTATATTTTGCCCTTTGATTTTTCACTTGTATGCCATCTTTTTGTTGTGCATCCATAAGTGTTCTGTGTTATCCATAATTCACATCCTGTTCCCCTTTCTTGCTTGGTTAGAATATACGAAAATGATGGGCTAGACGCAGGCTGCCTTTGGCAACTGGCTTGAGACCTCAGTATGGTCCTTCGCCTTCTTTTGTACTTCTGCAGCAGCAATTCAGATGTTCCTCATGACTATTAGAGTAGCTAGTGATGACTAGAGGAGGCGTACCAGACATGCCAAGAGATACACTGTCTGGCCAGTACTGACAGAATTGAGCCTGATGACACTTCACCCTTCTACCAAGATGTGAGTAGTTGCATTTCATACCCTTTCTCAGGAGACATTTTGCCCTCCTCTTCTTGGCACAGGGAGTGCAAATGCAAAACTAACTGCCCACCTCTTTTAAATGCTCCCATTTGTACAAGTCTGTCAGCTTGCATTTCCTACTGGCAGCCACCGCTTCTCTCTGTCCTGTTGTCATTAGACAAGACAGGGTCTCCATGTCTGTCTGCTCCTTAGAAACACATGTGAATTAAACCTCAAAACATTTATGTGACATAATGGAAATAACCCTAAGTTACATATAAGAGAAGGTGGAAATGCTGTGGAGGCACAAATTCTGTTTTAGGGAGCAGTTCCTGATTGCTGGAATAAATTTCTCTCTGGGTAAAGCAGTGTTCCATTATTCTGGCATTTAATTTTTAAAAATGAATAAAATAAGGATAACATGTAACAAATTTTGCATAGTCTCTGTTGACCATAGCATACTCACACCCATAAAAATCCCACTATACTCTGTCTTCCAGCATGGCAGGTACTTTGTGTGTCATTTGTCTAGCAACTGGACAAGTTCTTCCAAAAACCACAAGGAGGTCTTGAATGCTGAGGAAAGGACTCCGCCAAGTAGAATTTCACTGCTAACCTGTGGCCAAAGTTTGCTCTGAGTTATACTTCCATAACTTATCTCAAGGTAAAAGTAGCTACTCAGTGAAACTGTGAGTGAAGTTTTGCCCCAGAGTCTTTTGACTACTGTCAGAATTAACATATTTATAGCAATAGATAGAAGTGTTTTTACCTTCTTTCCAGTTTGTCCATGTGATGAAAAAAGGGACCATGTGTGGTCTCAAAATGCATCTACATATGGGAAAAAGTGTGAAACAAATGAAAAACCCTAGCTTTCTGTAAAATCAGGTATTTGGATGTAAATTATTGCATCTTTCAAACATATTTCCAGGTGAGTGAAGGCATACAATGCCATGTAAGTATTTTTATGGTTCATATATTCCTGCTGTTGACTTTTCACATGCCTTTAGTAGAAACAAAGACAGTTCTCCATCATTTTTTCATAAGTTTTAGACCTGTTGCAAGCAGAAAGCAGATCTGTCATATCTTCCATATATCAGTGTATAACTTTGAGAAAGTCATTGAGTAATGCAATGTAGTTGAATGTGATGCTGTCAATAAAATTCCCCCATTTGGAGCAATTGATCTCCCAGGTAAGCTTTACATTCTGCACCGCTTATTTTTTTGCAGGCGTGAATGAAGATACCAGTATTGTACTTTTCCTCAAATTGAGTATGCTTTTGTGAGGTGCTAAGTTTAATTCCTTACAATGCAGCAGAAGTGTGCAGCAGCAAGTTTTCTCTAGTGGTGAGACCCACTGAAGGGAGCCCAGTCATCAAGCTCCCAGCTGTAACTGTTTTTTCAGCCTGTCTAGACAGGAGTGCTGCATGCCCCTGTGTGCTTTGAACTGGTGATTGCAAACACTGTGCAGATACTGTGGCTACAAGGGGAGGTGTCTACAGCTCAGCACACCACTCTAAATAGTGCACTACAGTGCTTTCTACTTTGGTGCTGACTGAACATTATATAAATCTGCGATCCTGACATAAAACCACTTTCTCTGGGCAATTAGGAATCTTAACTTTTTTTTTTTTTTTTACCCCCAACGAATTGCTGCTACTCATGTATTTGGCTGAAGATCAGCAGTGTCTGCCAAGCCAAATTACTGGAAATTAATTATCTGGAGCCTGATACAGAAGTTTTGACTCACCTTTTCAGTAGGTCCATTCAATCCAATGCAATTATTTGAATCACTATGAATTTGAAACTGGGGCCCTTGTTTTGTCAAGTTCTGCTGCTCCGTGAACAGCCTCACCACATCTTCAGACTCCAGCTGGGTTTTTGCCCATGTAAATCATGTCTTGAAAACATGTAAGGCTACAGAATTTCATAGCTTTCAGGTCCATATTAAATGGATAGAAATTGCCATCAAATAAACCTCTCATTGACAGGAATCCATTGATTTCCATTCACAGTCACTATTGCTTCATGTACACATAAACCAGCTGCTTCATGTACTCACAAGTAAAGACTGTCTCTGTTAGATAGAATATGTTCAGGGAAATTTGTATCCTGTATCTGTGGAGCTGTTATTTAGAGTGTTTTTCTTCTCTGCATGCAGGAATGTTCTAATACTGTCTAAATTAAGTAAATGCTGAAAGATGGATTTGCCATGAAACTATCTTCAAAATACCATGCTCAGATACGGACACTATGTAGTGAATATTTAATAATGTCCCAAAGTACATTAGCATCTTCATTGTGCTCAAGATTCGGGCACCAAGATGGTTTGGGTTTTTTTCTCTTTCCAAACAAGATTGCTCATGCATTTGAGAACTACATGGCAAATATGTATTATGTTTACTTATCTTGTATTAGGAAGTTTGTGTCTCCTGGAAAGAAGTGGGTGCAGTTTGTAAGCATATCCCACTATATTTCTGGTGCTGAATAGTTTAGCCTATTTTTATCATTGCAGCATTCGCTTTATGCTCTCATTTTGTGATTTTCCAGAATGGGCATTTTGTTTTGTTTTGAAGGCAGAGAGCTGCAAAAGCAAGTACCCAGAACTGCTGTTGATGAGATTTAAGCTACCATGTTTTTCCTCACATATGCCAAGGGTAGGGAACAGAAGATCAAGTAGCATAGCTGAATCGTAAGTTGTTAAACTGGGATGACTCAATGGCTTTTGATCCTTTGCCCACGCTCCAAAATTACAGGGTCTTAATACCTGGAGTGAAAAGCAGTGTTACTGAATTAGTGCTAAAAACTTGTTTAGTAGTGGAATAAAGAAATTAATAGTTGCCATCTGAGACTTCAGGAAATTGTCTGTAAAACACAATTTCTTTAGTATCTTTCACAACCAAAAAGAGAAAAAAACCCATACACTTTAGCCTTCCTAAAGGAGGAAAAAGAGGAAGATCAGTCAAGGAGAAAAGGTGCAGGGTGTAGAGATGAGAATCAGATATCTTATACTCGAAATTATGAACCTGTTTAAGGAAGTGGCATATCCCCTGCTGTCTTTGGAAGGACTAGAATCCTAATCATGTAGTTTCTTAGGCTCACTCTTGAAATAGTTTCATATGTGTCTGTATTTAAATTTAAGCATACTGCACTGTGGTCTCGTTTCCTCACTCAGTTGTTTTTTGTTTATTTTTTTAAGGGCAAGAAGTGGGGAACAAGGTGAAGAAAAGATTTTATGAATTTTTAAATAAATGTGTTTCTATTTTTTTTAACATTCTGAAGGCTCTTGACAGAAGCAGGTCTATGACATCACCTAAAAAACCCCCATGCAACAATTCAGATTGGTGCCATCTAAAATGTAAGTCAGCGATACAAATTAATTGTAGTAAGCTATGATTTTTCTGGGGAGGTCACCTGAAGATACAGTACATCAGTAGAAATTTTTACCTGTAAAAAAAATTTTGGATAAGGATATAGCCCAATGAAAAATGTTTAGCATTTACTTCAGGACATACTGTCTATAATCAACAGCTATATGTTAATGGCATAATGTACACCTGCAATGATGGAAGAAAACAGGCAGAGTTGCAGAACCTTTTGAAAAGCCATTTGGGAGAGCTCTTACAGCATGGTTGTTACCAGTGTTATCCTTCCTAATGGCACCTCCTTTGCTGAGCCTGAAGAGCTGGAAGTAGAAACTGAGAAGGGAAGAATGAAGTTTTTTTAAGTTTGTATAAAGGAGGGAAGAATTAATTCATCAAAAAGAGAAAGATATATCCACATTGTTTCTAAGAAGTGTTCCCCAGAGCATAAGACCAAGTTGGCATTAATGTGTCCATTCCTTTTATTGCCCTGGGGCAGCTGTGGGAAGGGTGCTCACCTTGGGACAAAAAGATAATGTTATGATCCAAGTTCTGCTTGTAGTTGTTTTCTCACTAAACTTAGTGGGACTTTCTTGACCCCACTCACTTTAGTCAGGTAAACAAGAAATTTACATACCCATGTGATAGGGAGTTACTGGCAGAGGACCTCCTCTAGAGCCAATTTTCTTCTTTCCCAAATTATTCCACACTGTATGGAAAGTACAGCTGGACACACTGGAGGAATATTTTCATGAGATGCCTGATTGATTGTTCTTTCTGTATTTTCTGTCTGTCGAATAGAGTCCAGCTAGGCTAAATGTTTCCAAATAGCAAATCCTTCCAAAAAGGGGAAGATCAGCTAAATATAATTTGAAAGTGTATTAGGCTGGCTTTCTTATATTTCCCCTTTTTCAGATCCAAATATGATTCACTTGGACATCTGAATGAAATAGCTCAAGAACTCTGACATTTTCCTACTTCAGGAAAGGAAAATTAAATGGTTCTCAGAGGATCCTTGTAAAAACCTTTAGCCGTGTGCTTAATCGCAGGCAGAAGGAGGTGCAGAATTCCAGCAAGATGCCTGGGGAGCTGCACATGTCGCATTTCCTCTGCCCTTTGTACACCGACTCACTTCCATATCACTTCCTGAGCACTGCACCGATACTTTATTATACTCAAATTGTCTCAGCAGCAGCTTGGAAGGGTGAAATGGCAACCAGAGAGAGAAAGGCAGAGGGTTGTTCTTAACAGTATCAGCTGATATACTTAATTATATGTTTACTTTGAAACTCAGTTTTCAAAAGGGATTTACAATTTTAAGTGCTCAGTTTGAGAGACTTAGGGCTTTTTTCTTTTACTCAGAGGTCATTCAGTGTTTGCTGTTTCTGTAAATTACAGCTGAAAGTTTGGGGGCTCAGCCAAAGTGTCCTCCCCTTTTTAAAACAGCATGTCATTTAATAACAACTATCCAACGTCTGCAGATACTGGATCATGTCTCTGATGCATTAGCCTTTCTAGTGTCTCATTTGTATTGAAGTATACCCCAAATTAAAAGAAACATGAGGTCATTTAGAAATAAATCATCCTCTTTTACTAAATTACTTACATTGCAAATCGTACTTACAGTGACTTCCCCACCCCCTTTTTCTCTGTTGTGGTGATTTTTTTTAAACATGACAGATAATTATATCTTAGTTGATCCCTTGGCTATTGTACTTAAAAATGGCTGGTTTTGCTTAATTCACTTTTAATTCACCAGTTGCCTGTAGCCTACAATAAAAATGAATGCAAGCTATGTTTAAAAGCTTTAGAAGGCAGATCTGACAAATGCAACATAGGATTTAGAGACAAAAGGCAATTGGCCACTCCTACCAAATCATATCCCAACTAATGAGAGGGTTTGGGATCGACAGAACTCTTCAGTAATTTGGAGCCTTCTGACAGGCAGATAAAACTACTGCTGTCAGAAGTTGGGCACCATGTTGAAGTCAAAGCAGAGGAACATTCTGGGAAACTTGGGAACAGGGGACTAGAAGTGATTGCCTGAGTCATCGAGTGCAGTTTTCTACTGTTGTAGACATCCATATTTCATAATCCCTTTCATTAAGTTACCAAGATCTATCTTAAAACTAGTTAGATTGTTTGCCCCCACTGGTCCCTTTGGCTGGCTGTCACAGAAACTCTTTCTTCTGATGGTTAGAAGCCTTCTAATTTCCACCCTAAATATATCCATGGCCAGCTGACACCCATTTGTTCTTTTGCCAACAGTGTCCTGAAGCTGAAAAACCCTCTTCTCTCTCTTTCACTGCAATCCATTGATGAAGGACATAGCAGGTCCCATTTATACATTCTGCTGCACTATTGAAGATAGGTCCTTTGGGGTTTTCTCCTATAAGGGTGTCTCCATTCTCCAGAGATGCCCTTCTCTAAGCAAGTTGGTCACAGTTTTGAGTTCAGCCTTTTTGACTATGAATAGTGAGGTTTGATGACCATATGCCAGTGTGAGATCTTACCATCACCTTGCACAAAAGGGGCAGCCCAGCCTTAACTCTGCTGTGAACACCTCAGTTCAGAACAGCAGTTCCAAGTTAAATGGATAACTCAGATAAGAAAGAGCATATCTGCAATTGTCACAATATGAACATTGCAGTTCAAAAGCAGGTGGTGCAAGCTAAGAAGTAGGACTTACCCTGTATCCAGGCTTACTGTGTGAAAGTCTTAGTTTGAAAATGTGCCTTTGAAATTTTTCAACAGAATCATGTCACTCTAATTAATGCTGCCCATTAATTAATTTGTCCTATATGATGCTGTTGATCAGCCTCAGACAATGAGAAGAGAACCTTCTGTATCAGACAGGGCATATATGAGATTGCTTGCAACAAGCTAACACATTTGTGTAGGGGCAATAATAACCTGAAATGGATTTAAAATAAACTATCTCTGTAGTAGATTTGAAGTACTCGGGATTTGGAAAGTCTTGCTTTACCAGTAGATGGCACAAATCGGCTTGAAATTCTTGTTTCAGAACATATATAAAGAATTCATTGAATAACAAATTGAAATTGTAATAAAGTTCTACTTATGGTAACTAGATGACAACAAAAATTATGAACACGAGTGTAATATTCATATTTTGCATTATTTTGTCCCAGTGGGATTTTTTTTTTTTTGTTAAAATACTACCTTGCAATATTCTAAACTCTGCATTTTAAGGGATTTGGACCTGATTTTGGCCTATTCAGACCTAAGCAGAAACGCCAAAGCAGCCAGTGGGTTTGGATCCAGTCCTGACTTCCTAAGTGCAAATATTCCTGCTTTTTATTTTCTAGACACTTCGTACAGAGTACAGATTTAAGTTTATTTTGTTGGAAGAGTAATTTTGTTTGTTTGTTTATTTGTTTTTCCAAGAGAGAATACACTCTCACATGAAAACTTTCATTCCATCTGCTTAAATACCAGCTGACAAAGAGTTTCATCCATTAAATTACCAACTCTTTTTAATTGGGCTGATTTTAGCTCTGGGCATTCGGTACTTTGGAGGATGGCTCTGTATCTTGGAAGACACATCCCACACTGAGATGTGGAGGAGTAATTCTGACAAAACTCTTGCCTCATCCTCCACCCCTCCCTTGCCAACCATGTGGCCACATTTTTCATGGGGAATCCCAGCCCTGGTGACTGGACAGATTGGCTCCTCAATTTAGAAAATAGGGCCATGTTACAGAGCAATGAAGCAGTCCCAGATCAGCCAGCTACCTCCCTGTCCTCTCAGGTGTTACCTTCACCCTGATAGCAACCAGGGAGTCATAGCCCATTTTCTCTCCATCTCTCTGTCACTCTCTTTTCTTCTACTAGGTGTCTTCACTGTAGGTTCCTTGCAGGCACCATCACAGCATATTTGCTTCAGAGTTGGTAAGGATGGTAGAGTTTTCCTTACAATACCACTGTCTTTGTATGACTTAGATGAAGACATTTCTTGCAATGGGAGGGAATGCAAGAAAGAAAAAAAAAAAAAGAAGTTATGTTAATTGGTCTTGTTTGAGAGTAGTTTTTCAGCCTGATAGGATTAAATTGATTCTGTTATCCAGCACAAAAGGGATTCCAGTTCAATTTATGTAACTGAATGAAAAAAATCTGGTTTTGTAGGAGGACTTGGAACAATAACACCATGCCTTTCTCTCATTTCCTTTAACTTCTCTGTATGTAATGAATATATTACACCCTCAACCAAGGAACTCAGTGGGAGAAGCAGGATTTAGCTAACAGCATGTGAAAGCTGGGTTTGAGTGATATTCTAGCTTGAAATCTCTTTTATTCTTAAATACTAGAGGGAGCTGTATTAGGAACTCTGCTAGTTGTGTGTCAGTGCAAAACACTGTCCTGGAGGAGTTTAGGTGCCAAAGGAGAGGTGCTCAGGAGCTGTGTTTGTCCCTAAGTGTCTCAAAAATCCCCCCCAAAAGACAACACAGAGGTGAGGATACTACTAATGACAGCAACCTACAGCTGATGAGTTGATGCTTCACAGCTCTTGGAAGGTGAATGCGACTTGGCTTGGGTGTGAAGGATTGGACCTTGGATTAAAAAGGAGATTTGAAATAAGAGAGGAAGGGAGGATGTGTTTGAGGAGTTGCAAAAGCAAGGAAACAAAAAAAGATTGTCTTTGATGATGTGGGTGTCTTGCGTGGCTGCTAGATGGCACTAGCACACATGAATGTTTCAGAGGTGATGTGCATCTGTGCAGGCAGATTTCTTCAGTGATTCCTGCCTGGCTCATTCTGAAAGTGCAATGAGATGGTGATTGCATGTATCCTGAGACAAACATCCACCCTCTTTGCTACTTTTGTGACTGGACTTCAAGGATGGAAAAATTACTTTGCATTCAGCAGAGAGCCATACAACCAGGAGCCTGTATTTCAGTGCTTTTAAACTTAAAAGACACTTTGTGATTCTTTGAGGGTAAAGGATTTTGTGCAAATTTGATTACTATTGTGACACTATATAGAGTCAGGACAGCATAAAATCCTGCATGGGTGAGACTGGGCTTAAACATGAGAGCAGCCATCCTGTGCTCAGCTTTGGATATTTTTATTGATGAACATTTTTTAAAAGCTCATAGCAAACGGAGAAAATAAAATTAAGTCTTATGAGGCTTACTGTGTAAATGGAGAGAGAAAACACATTAAAAATGTCCTGTTTGATCATCAAAGCTTGATAATTATTTTTATTAGTTGTGTAGAATCATTTCTGATTGCATTGCCAAGCTCAGTAAAAGTCGGTGCGTGTTTTAGAAGGGATTAGTATGAAAAAAGGGTGTCTGCCTTTCCCTGTCTGTGAGCTAAAAGGAGTTTCATATACAAGGAGCAGACGGAAAGTGGAGGCAGAGGGAGTTACCGAGGAAGCAGTGGTGCCAGAGGCACTGGCTGAATAATGGAAATGAAGAACAGGAGGAATTAAGAGAGGGTGTGCTGGCAGGGATGGACTTGTGCAGGGTCTGGAAGATTCCCTCTTGCCTCTGGTGTTTCCCAGGCAAATGCATGCTCATCTAATCTTTGCTGTGGAGTGTGAATATCACTCTTAAAATTTCTGGCTATATCTAAAAGCACTGCCTTCATTCTCCTTCCATATGACCAAAAATTCAAACTGGTCTATCCAGACTAGATGCTAACTTCCTTTTAAAGCTTCTGCTGAGCACTCACATCATTTTTACTCACTACTCATGTGTATGGGCACCTTACACATGAAAGGGGAACCCATGATGCTCATGACACCTATGTTATGCTCACAGCACCCTTTGGGCAGTGTTATGTTCATGGTGTTAATCCTGATATTAACAGTCTAGTTATGACAAGAATATATATTTAAAGGAGTGTATGAAATTACAGTGATGATGACCTTAACCTTGGTCTTTCCCAGATATTGATATGGTAACAAATTTTGGAGAGTGGTATGAAATTGGTACTACAATATCCTTTGGGGAGGTTTCACCTTTGACACTTAACTCAAAAGAAAGGATTAAAAATGGAACCTCCAAATACCGTTTAGAAAACTCTTAGGAGTAACCACAGAGTTTACCTCTCAAGGAAATGCTGTCTCAGTTGTACTTTAATGTCTCTGAATACTTCTTGTCCAGGCTTCTGCCACAGGGCATCACTGGAGAAGCAGGATATCTTCTAGGACTGCTAGACTATTAGCTCAAGGCTGTTTGCATGTTTTTGGGACAGATTTATGGTAGTTGTAAATGACAGCCTCAGTAAAGATACTTTAGGGATCAAGGTGTTGGTTATCTGATCACAATAGGATGGATTTCTGTCCTGTTATAGCCCAGGTGCTTTTAACAGAGAACTGGCCTGTGGTTTTTTTCAGTGAAGTTATTTTCTGTTATTGCTTGAATAAACATCAAAGAGTAAATACCAATTTTTTTCATCCAAGATTGAATATCTGGTCTGAAATTCTCCATACCTGAGTAGCCAGCCAGCTAATACCAACCAAACTCCACCAGACCCTTTCCTAGGAACAGAGGCAGAGAAATGTAACTTATGAATGACTTTACAGGGCCTCCTGGTAGCAGTCAGTCTATACTTGTTTATTCATGGCAATTTGTTTCAAACCCTGTATGTAGCAGGGCCTGTTACACTCAAGTACTGTTTTCTACACATTTTCTCTCTTTCATCTGCCGTCAAAATGAGAGGTTTATATGGAACCAGCACTTAGCAAAGAGTTATCTCCATTCACCTTGTAAGAAGAGACAAGGAACGCAGGATATAGAGTTTTGAGACACCTGAAGAAGGTATTTGTTTATAAATGTGATCAAAACCTTGGAGGGGAAAAACAAATATGAATTTAGAAGATATTTCTCTTTAAAAATGGTAGATAATGGAAAATTTTGAAGTTTGTTTTACAAAATATTTTTCCAAATGTTTTGTGTTTTCTGCATTTTGGTATCTTATTTCCTTTGTATTTTTCTTTTTGTCACTTAGTGTAATAAGGCATGTATTGTCAGAAGTATGTGAGATTGTTTTCCACCATTTCCCTTCTTACCTTCTCCTTTTTTTTTTCCTTTGTTCCACTCTTCATTTTAGTTTTCTTCTTCTGGAACTTTTTTAAATGGTTAAAAATTCTTTAAAAGTTTTTCTGATTTAAGAAAGGCTATAGGGTAGTAAGAGGGAGTAGTAATTTTATAATACTAATTCTGCAACTTTTTGCAGTTCTTATACATTTTAAAGTTAGTTTCCATTTTCCCTAAGGGATTATTTTAATTTTTTTTAAAGCTTCCTGTCATGACTTAACTCCAGCTGGCAACAGAGCACCACAAAGCCACTCTTTCAGTTCCCTCCACCCCCAGTGGGATGGGGAAGAGAATCAGAAGAGTAAAAATGAGAAAATTTGTAGATTGAGATAAAAACAGTTTAATAGGTAAAATGAAAGCTGCACACACAAGCAAAGCAAAACAAGGAATTCATTTACCACTTCCCATCTGCAGGCAGATGCTCATCCATTCCCGGGACAGCAGGGCTCCATCACATGTAATGGTTACTTGGGAAGACAAATGGCATCACTCTGAACATCCCTCTGCTTCCTTCTTCTTCCCCCAGCTTTATATGCTGAGCATGACATCATACAGGGTCCAGTCCTGTTCAACATCTTTATCAATGACATTGATGATGGGACAGAGTGTCTTCTCAGCAAGTTTGCTGATG
>JANHGN010018749.1:0-17766 GCA_024605025.1 Megaceryle maxima | reverse complement strand
AATGTATACGTTTGTCTACTACTACTGTGTAGTATTTTAGAACATTTTCCAACTCTTCAACATATTCTAAATAATGGAAACTCAAAAATGTCTCTTGGGAGATTGTTCACATTGAATGAAACCATATAGGCAGAAGAAAATTATGATGTATATCCCTTTATTACTCTTATGTATCTACATTCATGTGGGCCAAAACACATTTCCTTGTTGCATCCATACCCTGGAACTAATTGCTCATGCTCCTTGACTTTTACCCGGATAATGCATCTCAACTTCATGTGCCTCACAGATGTACAAATCTGTTGTGATGAATATGTCACTCAACAGTAGACAGACACACAAAGCAATCAGGTCAGTGGCTTTATGCTGCTTCTTGTTCCCTGAATTTCCTTCAGTAGCTCAGTCTCTGATTGGTATTCAGTTTCTCAGGACTGAATGGATTATTCCAGATGTCTTTTTACTTGAGCTGCACAGGCAAGAGTGTCATCTTTTTGACTTCCTAACAAGACCCCTTGTATAAAGACACAGTTCTTTATCCTGCTGCTTCACTTTCCCTCTCTGCCTCCATCAGTGTAATATCTCTTCATCTTTTATTATCTGGCCTTCTTCCAAATTCACTTTGATTTCCAAACCAGTTTATGGGTCTTTTGGATTATTTCTCTATCTTTACTGATGTTTCCCACACCACACTGTTTACTTTCATTTGCATATGTCAGGAGTTCATTTTTAGTTCCCTTTTATAGGAATTTAAGTTAGATAAGATGGAACTCACCAGTTAATACCTCTGCCCAGCTTAGTACCTTGTTTCTTTACTGGGTTGTAGCATTGCACATGTCCAAGTATAAGTTAATTAAATTTGATATGAAGTATTCCTGAGAGACTTGAAGTTCCTACATAAATTGAATGTATTCTATGCTTGCAACATGTAGGACTTTTTCATTAGGGCTTGATTGGGAGTTTTTGTTTTGTTTTTTATAAAGTAGTGGTGGCAGAATGGAAGTGAAGCCACTTCCTGCTGTAGCTTTATTGTGTTTCTGTAAGAATATATGGAGATAATTTAAAAAAAAACCCAAGGAAGTAATAATGAAAAAGTATGTCTCAGCATGTAAGCATTATTGGTGAAGCTGTTTAGCTAACAAATAAAAGCTATTGTGTTTCTAATCCATTGTGCCTACTCTAGATTCATTATTTTCTACACCAGTTATGGCTACGCATATAGTTTGGGTCCTGCCAATGCTGTAACAAGGAGTGAGTCCACTGGAGGACTACCAAGATGATCAGGGGCTGGAGCAACTGCTGTGTAAGGAGAGACTGGGCTTGTTCAGTGTCAAGAAAGGATGTCTTCAGGTTGATGTAACAGAAGCCCCCTGTGCCTGTGGGCTGGTTATCGTGGAGAGGGCGTCAGATTCATTGTGAGGTGCACAGTGGGAGGGATCATAGACAATATGCATAAATTGAAATGAGACTTAACTGAACATATGGGGAAAAAAAAAAATCGATTTGAGGACAGTCAAGCAAGGGAACTGGTTACTCAAAGAGTCTATGCAGTCTCCACCCATGGAAGGTTCAAGACCCAACTGTACAAAACATCCTGAGCAGCCTTGGCTCTTCTGTGAGCAGGAGAGTGGGCTAGAACCCTGTCATCAGACATGGGTCATTCTAAAGTTCTGCACCATTCATCAGCCTTATACCACTGCTGATCTTTCAGTCTGTTCATGTCTCAGGGTTTGCCTCCCTGTTAAAATAACAGTAAATATGATGGATTAGTTCTAGTTTCATAGGTCTTTTAAAATCCATGTTGCATTTCCAGGCATACTTCTTATGTATACTGACAGATGTGTTTTTGTCTACTGATAGGTGCTTTGCAGAGAACTAATTTGGTCATCTTTTAAAATGAGGATAAGAACTCTGTCCTCTGGTCCTGTATTTTTGTGATGTCTGACAACAGAGCACATTACTATCATTAATTTATAAAAGCAAACAAGTCTGAAATGACTGCAGGGCTTCCATAAAATGTGAACACGTTGGAACTAACATAAGCTCTATCTATTATTTCAATTCCCATCTGAAGTCCTGCTTTCTTAACTATAAATAATGTACAGCCCTTTTTACATACTCTGTTCTGGGCAACGGTGCTTAGTGTAGCTTCTGTATATATCTTTGTTCCTTTTTAGTTTACTTTCTCTGTATTATAGCTGCTGCCTTAAAATATTTTAAGGTATAGGGTAATGGTCTTTAAAGTCTTTTTTGTTTCTGGTACAGGGTGGCTTCTTAAGCTTCTATTGTTTCTCTGTTCAGCAAAGACAAATTGAAATATCTTAACTGTAATGCCTACTACAGAATTTCAAAAGAAGTGTTAATAAATTTTAATGTCTATAAGGAGGTAAAAAACCTCATTTCCATATTCATTGTAGTACAATAATAAAAGCTTTTCTTGTATTCTCTCCATTTTTTTTTTCTTCAGACAGATAAAATCACTGGTGTATTTGTGGTTTTATGTGAATGAAGTGTCTCTTCTCAATTACTATTTCAAAACAGTCTTGCTCATTTCCTTTGTCATAATGTAAAAAATCCATTATTTGTCACCAAAACCCTGGCACTGTCACCTCGCCTCTCAGTTGTTTTTTTGGTTGTTTTTTTTTTTGTTTGTTCGTTGTTCTGTTGTGTTTGGGGTTTTTTTGGTTGTTTGCTTGTTTTGTTTTGTTTTGTTTTTAAAAAAGAACATTGGAGTTTGATTAGTTTCTAAGAACTAACTATTTTTGTATAATTCATGCACATTAGAATAGGATAGTAAGCAGTCTTACACTATGTTGTGCCTGCCAAAATACACTCATAAGATTCATTGGGGGCCAAGATGGTTGAATGAGTAGAGCACTGGTCTGGGAAATGAAACACCTGGCTTCCAGTGCCAGGTCTGCCATTCCCTGTCTGATGTTTGCAAATGAAAAGCAATCTTACTTATCATTGCCTATGGAGAGAAGTATCATTAACTACTTCTGTAAAGTGTTCATAGGGTACTTCTCACTCAAAGATTTTTAAGTATTACTGATTTTACTTGCTCAGTTTCAGAAATCCCAGGGATCCTTAACCTGTAGCATGTGATATTTGCAGTTTAATTCAGAAGAGTTGACTGTAATGAGCACCCCAACTCTATCTTTAAACATGATACAAGAGTTGCTGGGTGTAATGCTATTGCCAGTGTTATTTGTAAGGTTGGACTAAACAACCTGGACTCCAAGAATATAAAATTGCCTGTGTATGTTGTTGTTTTGAGGAGATAAGGGGGGTGTCATTTGGTTTGTTGTTGAGTTTTTTTTAGTATAAACTGCATCAGTTAAGTACCACAGTGCTCTTTTGGTTTTACCTAGCTGAGTGAAGGGCAATTGAGGGCTTTTTCTTAAATCTTTTCCCATCTAGTAACTTCTTTTAATTGTTTGAAAGATCATAGTGTAATTCTGTCACATTGGGCATGGAATGCTCCAGACTTACCATGGTCTGTGGGGAGTGTGGAGGAACAGAAGAAAGTAGTAGTTTCAAAGTGGATGATTCAGACTTGTGGGAGAAACAGCTCAATTCCATGGGCAAGGATTAGAAACCCAAAGCCGGTTTCGATGGAAATTAAGCTATGATGCATAAGACCTGCTGGGATTTTGGAGGACTGGGACATTCCCATCTGTGTACATTCTGCCTGTGGCTGAGGAGTGGGTTTAGCAGATGGATTCTCACAGTTTCTATAAAATTTGTTGGCAGTTCAGATCTGTCCATTGAATAGCTGAGGATGTAAAACAAAACCTAATTTTCCCTTGGCTGATTGTGATGCATTTGTATCTGCTGCAGTGTATAGTTCTGGGATATGTGATAATGCTGGAACTGTTAAGTCAGTAACACTGCAAAAATGCGCCTGAGTTGTGCAGAGAGATTTTTATGTTTAAATGTAGTGTTCTTGCCTAGAGCCATCTGGTTTATACTGTCCTCAAATTCTTTTCCAGATCTCTTGTCTTATTTTCTGATTTTGTAATGTAGTGGAACATTTGCTATTTATTAGAAAAGAAAAGCTCTTCATGTCCTTATTCAAGAAAACAAGCTAACTAAATCTTGGGAAACTCAACTACATTAATTCAGAGCAGGGTAGCATCATTTACAGACCCAAGTCCATACAGTCTGCCCTTGCAAACTTTTTAAAAAATGGGGTGACTATGGGAGGAAACATATGTAAGCCCTACAACTGAATGTCTCCCTAGTTACTTGTGCACATCCTGATAAGGACACTATGAGCTTCTGTTGCTGCTGTGTTCTTGAGTGAAAGAGAAGGCAGAATTGACAATTCTAGAGTAATGGCTGATACACAGCACTGAGTTATACAGCCAGCTGCTTCTACCTGCAAGGGAGATCATAAAGTAGGAATTACAAATCATCTGTCACCACTAGAATTTGGTCCACTGTGACTCAGAAAAAGCTCTACTAGTCACAATACCCAGGCATTCCTGCTCTTTTTTTTCTAACAGCAGCCCAAACTGACATTTATTCATATCCAAATGTGGAAAAGGGTGAGAGAATGGGGAGAGAAGAGCTTCTGTGGTATCCCACACGGTGCACTCCTGTAGACTTACTCTTGAATCTTATGCTTTTGCCAGGCAGCGGCACTGACCCCAGCAAAAAGTTTTAACCAGGTCAATATGAATCAAGTTTTGACCCACAACACCTGGAGTCTAATGTTCTTCTGGTGGAGCGGGGGAGGCTGTTTCAGTCTCATAATACATTTCTAAATGGAGCTTCAGTGGAGGTTCTGAGTGTGTATGAACTATGCATGATCAGAGTGCGGAGAAGCAGATTATGTTTCTCTGGTTCTCTGCTATTGAGACTGGACAAATGGGAAATCCAAGTAACTGGATTAAAGAGCACTACAATTTACAGAAATTACTGGAGTTATATGAGAAGATAATTTTGAGAATCTCCTATACTTGATGGATGTAAACTGAGGAAACATTTCTTACCTTCCTCCTCCTCACCTCTCCTTTCATGAAATACCTGCACTTAAATTTGACTGGATGTAGATATATGCTATGTTAGGGACATGAAAAATTGCAGTAAGACTTACATAACCTTGACAGCTAAACCACACTGTACATGCAATTTTACTTTTGTGATCACAATTTCTTTGAAGGGGGTAGGCAGCAGTAGAACTGAGGCTTGTTTTACCTCCACTATGGAATTTTGGTGAAATATGATTTTTTATAAACTTTCTGTCTCAGTCCAGGCATTACAAATAGCTATTCCAAAGCATGTCATAACAAAAATCGATACCTTTTTACTTGAGCAATACAGAGTGTCTATCAAGAGGTTTTTATTTAGAATAGCACTTTGAAATACCCTGTCTGGTGCTGGAACCTTAGAACATGAGAAGAAAACTACTTAAATTCCCCCTTTTTCTGGGTCAAATCCAATTTTATTTTTTCTTCTTTGTTACAGTGGATGTTTGGATTCCTGCTGATTAGATTGCATTACAGTGGCATTAGAGCAACTAAGTTGGCAGGAAGGTACATCAGCAAATTCACAGTGACATCTGTAGCTCTTTTGCCTTTCCAGTTGTTGAGACTGTGAGAGTGCATCAGAGAGTGCTTTGAGATATGCTCAGTGACTGAAACTGAACTGTCTGGAGCATTAGGCCGAGATCACAAGGTAAGGGTTCTTCCTTCAGGAGGAAACTATTGCATTGCTTTTATTTATTTTTACCAGTCTTAACCACTTCAGAACTTCCAGCATCTGCCTGGATAGAGGAGGGAGTCCCAAATACTGTCTTAGGTTTGCTTAGGGAAATTGGGTAAACAGGCATAAGTTTCAGAATCAGTCATGTCATGCCAAGGGTTTGCTCCATGAATCCCAAGTTCTGCAGTGACGTTTCCTCCAATGTGGAAATAGTAGGGCCTCTGGTGGGATTGGGGAAAGAGTAAAAGAAACAGCGGTGGTGAAAGTGTGTTGCTCAGACAGCAAGCCTGGTACCACATACAGAATGCTATTCTGTAGCTGGTCCTGGGAGCATTGGGAGAGGCAGAGCAGGGATGTGCACAAGTGGCTGATCAGGGTTCGGTTTCCATGCACTGAAAGGTTGATACTTCTACCTGGGTAGTCACTTCTAGCTTTGCTGCCTATACTTCAGTGAGAGCTCTGCAACTTGGCTATTTTTTTAACGATAGTTTTGTGTAAAATTCAGTCTGAGACCTTCTAATGACAAATAAAACTTTGGAGAATCGGATGAGATGCCTGAGGCAGAGCTGTGTGTGAAAGGTAGTTGTCAGTACCCTCTTGTGTAGGTTCTTCGAACTGGCAAAATGGTCTTATGTTACTTGAAAATGGACTGAGAGAGATGGAGAGTGGTTTGGGAGAAGGAGGAATAAGCACCTTCTTATTGCAAAGTAAGAATATCCTTGCAAAGAATTAATGACTGCTTATTTACTATTAGTTTACTACAACTATCACTTTAAAAATTGTATCTCAGCAGGGTTTTAAAAGTTTGGTTTTCAATATATATTTCAACATATTCTGCCATGGGATTTAGTAATGAGGTGCATTTCAGCTAAGTTAAATTGTGAAGAATTCCACAATTTTGAGGAGGTTAATGATTTTTTTTTTTTTTTTTTTACATGACAGGTCAGTTCTTAATGTTGCAGCTCTTTTCCAGCAATAACACATTTAAGACTTGGCCCTTGCTATTGTAAATCTGATCCTTGTCACAAAGCTTTTTTTTCAAATAGCCATTTATTGACTTCAATTTCTAGAAAGAGGCTTTGCGATTTTATGCTTTCTGGGACTTAGGTACCTGCTGCAGCTGAGAATGCTGCTTCTGCTGTGTACTCGGCATTGCAGCTGAAATAGGACAAAAATGGTGCCTGCAAACAGAGAGGATATTAATTGCTCTCTGCAATTAAGTAAATAGCTGCATCAGTGGAGAAGAGCAGGAGGGAGACTGTTAATGAGGGACTAATTTTGTCCTCAGAGGGACTACAGGGCTGATTGAAAACAGCTGCAGTACTGCAGGCTCCAGGCTGCACAGGGCAATGCTATGGTGAACCTGGCATATTGGGTAAAGAGAGGGAACAGGAGAAGAATGGTACATGGGGAAGATAATAAACAATCCAGAAATGTGGAAAAGTATACTAGGCCTGGGTCCGTGAGAGAGAAGAAATTGTAACAGGCAGGAGGGAAGGAAGCAAGAATTCAGGCTGGAATTGCAGCCCAGAGAAGGGGGTGCAGCCACCTGCACACCCTTGACCTCTCTGTGAACATCAAGGCTCACAATTAAGTCAAAATAATATAGTGTATTTGTAGCTTGGATATTAAAACAGCACAGCTGTGTTAATGCCATGCTCAGCTGAGCTACCTGACTGTTAGAAAGTTGGAGAATGTTGGTCAGGATGAATGCTGTGCTTATGTGGCAGTGATTCACTAGAACTGCATGCTTCTGATGGCATTTGTCAGAATAGGAATGAAAGCAGGAGTTTGGTTCATTGATATAAGCAACACAAGAGTCAAGTTATGCACAGCTCTGTAGGTTATGACTACTTTGGGTAATTGTCATCTCTGGTTCATACCATAATGTTGTTACCTGAAAGTTGGCTTATTTCTCTTTCTACACCTGTCATGTACAGAGATGTGTCTTGCGTTCCTACTTACATATCAGCAGTTTTTACCAGTATGTATATACAACCCCTTTCAGTAGATGCCTGTGTCTGCATCTTGAGCTGACACTTGCTTCTTTGGCTAAGGATACTCATTAAAGACCCAGAAATGCCTTAGCCTAAGTTGGAGCCTATCCACTTTATGGAGAGGAAACTGCTCATGCCTTTCCCACTTCTTTCTCCTAAAGAAAACATTTTTTCCTGCAATTGGTACAGTTAGCTGGAGGGGGGAGAGGGTGGAACCACCTTTGAACTTCTCAGCACAAAGAAACATGGAATATACTCCAGAGATACACTTGAGAGCACAAGGATTGCTTATATACAGGCTAGACTGACCCAAATGTTAATATAGCAGAGGCCAGTGATGTAATATTCAGGTTGCTGACAGCAAAAAATGCCTGTCAGCTGTGTGGCCAAGCACTGTCCCACAGGATTGTTACTTGCGAGCACCAGAGCTGTACAACCAGAGTGCTCCAAAGAAAGACAAAAACAAGGATCAAAAGTGTAAGAGTACCTTCTGTTAAGTAGATTAGGGCATGTCAGCCTTACATTTGAAGGGACCAAAAAAGGGTTATATGTTTTGAGAGAACATTAAAAATTCATGAGTGATACAAAGAAGATCAAAAGGAACAAAAGTTATCCTTGAGGTGCAGAACATGCAAAGCAATACCAGAAAAGCATGACCAATGTGTACCCAGTTCTTGTGCTTTTTCTTGATTCACCATTCTCAGAGGCAGGATGCTGGACATTCAGCCTGTGGTCTGGCCTCATACAGGCCTTGTTAAGTATGTTCTTTGAACCAGGGAACTTGTTTTAAGATGGGAAAAATATGATCCTACTATTTTTCACTTCTGTTTCAATTATTTTAGGATGGTTACTGTTTAATTATTAAAATTATGTAAAAGATAATACTTTTTAATATGTCAAGACTTTATAGCCTGCAGAAAATATTCCTGAAAATACAAATTAAAAATAAAATAACGGAACAATGTAACTCTTCCCCTGTATTGTGAAGTGTCATGTTACTCAAATGGTGAAGCCACAGAATACAAAAAATAAAGTGATTTCTGGTTTCATTCTACTAAATTATGTGAGTAATATACCACATGTTATATGAGGAATGCTGCATGAGTGAGAAACTATGAAGAATTCACACAGAATAACCAAAGCTTTAGCTTTGGTAACAGCAAGCATTTGGGCCTATGTGATGTGCAGAGGTGAGAAATAAGCCATGTGTTAAATGAATTAATGCAGTGTTGATCCTTTTCTGTCAGGACAATTAACATGAGTAAAATATTTGCCCTACATTAAACAGATAAGGAGATACTGGACTGTGTTCCTCTTAAGATTAATGTTCCTATACGGGCAGCAGAGAGCACAAGATTTATTTCCTGAGCCTTATGTAGATTTATAGCTGTGCCAGTTACTGCTTGAGAGCTCTTTATGAGCCATATTCACAGCGAGTCCATTTTTGTGTATATTAGTGAAAGTGGTCATAAGAAGGACATAGACATTTTGAAGTGTTAAGTGCGGTGTGACACATACAGTACCTTCAAATTATAAATTTTGTCATATCATAAGCCCCAATTTTCTTTTATCTATGTGCATATGTGGGCATGTGTTTGTATAATACTAACATAAAAAATGAATTTTACTACATGCTTTAGAAGTAACTTTCTGTGCTGTCTTGACTTCCTCAGAGAATTAGTAATGTTTTTTTGTGTTATTATTTGATGATTTAAAGCAAAGAAAATTACACTCAAGGAGGGAATGACAATCTCATGGGATGTGCACTTTCCACGGAACCATGCTCTGGACTCATAAATATCCATGCAACTCCTGTTTATTTAATAGGGTTGCATGGGTGAAATATAGGGTTGAATTTAGCATTTAGAGTCCAAGATAAGGAGTGAATCTACCTTGTGCTTGCTAGAGACAATTGCTATTTTTAATTTTTGACTGAAGCTTTCAACTTTGGTAATTATAAGCCTCTGTAATTTCATTAAGTGCAATAAAATTTTGAGTGTGTGTATACACCAGAGCAGATTAAGTCTCCAGTAGACACTCTAAAACATTTAAATCTTAACTATTATTCTTTTTCAGAGAAATTGGAGAGGAAAGGTCATATAAAATGAGTAGTATTAACCAAAATACATAATAGTCTGGTTAGAAAATGTCTTTTCCATTTGCAGAAATTCTTGACATTTAAGAAAAATTGTTATGCACTTTTTTCTGACAAACAGGGGCATTTTATTTGCATCTATTGAAAAAGAAAATAGAGGCATCCTCACTTGAAGAAGTAAAGCTTATCTGTCAAGTTCCTGCATCTGAACTTAAAAAAAGTTTAAAAAGATAAAAAAGAACAAAAATAAGCTCACTGTGGGAGGAGGGGTTATGGGAAACACATTTAATCTTCTGCTAGGATTTACCAGACATCTTTTCCCACCCATGAGTTATGTAGACAGCATTATGAACTGGGCTGAAATTCTAACCATTACATTTGTGAATGAAAATTAGCTGGATTTTCTTTGGGCTTGTCATTATTGGCTGCTTATACCTTTGAATTGCTTTTGATGGTGTCTTTACAAATAGCTATCACCAGTTGACTCAAATGTTCTAGTATGATTTTTCATGCTACAGGCATTGATTCTACATAGTACATGACATACTACAGATGTTGCAAATTTTACAGCTATTTGCTTTTATATTTGGAGAAGCCTGCTAAATAAGTGAAAAAATATGAAGCTACTTCAACAAAAATGCTCTGCCTAACACTACAGATAAAGATACCATGTTGGATTATTAGTCTGTAGTGCACAACAAAACATTTCTCCTGAATGGAATAGTATATCCAGGTGCTACTGAAATACTAAAAAACCTATCTACATAAATTCCTATTCAGTAAATAGATCGAAGTGTGTTAGCTGTGCTGACTTGTCTGTGCTAGTGCAATTGATAATAAACATTCATCAGTGTCTATTTTGACTTTTTCAGTTGTTTGTGCACTGGAGGTTCCATTGCTTGAAATATAAGCCCTGTGGTGACTCAAAAAGAAAAATATATTGTTATTTAATTTATTTCCAGAAGTCTGTTTTGTAAATGGTATAACTCTATCTGCATCCATCTAAACGTAGCTGACATCAGAAAGGAGTTTGAGGTATCATGCAGAAATCTTGAATAAGGTCTTCTGATAGGTAGCACCAGATATGAGCATGCATATAACTGGCATCAGTTGGAAGACGACAGGTGGTGGATGGCATTTGCAGTTTCTCAGTCTTCCAACACAACAGTGTTTTGGTTTCACAGAGAAAAAACTAGTGGCTTTCACTAGTGTAATTTTTTCTTTGTTTTCATGTTCTTCCAGAAAGAGGAAGAGGTTTTGAGTGGAATTCTTCAATAAGAGATTTATTTCAAGTGAGTTGTATCAAAGAGAGCAAGAACTCATTTGGATAGATTTGTGAATTGTCTTTAGAAGGGAGATTGTTAGGGTAGAATGTAGAAATTGTGCTTGAGATTTTTATTTCACATTCTTTCCTCAAGAACATCTTGTTTATCTAAATATAAATAACCCCCACAAATACTAGTTAATGATGTACTAAAAGGGAGCTTAGAAAAAGCCTGGAGAGGGCCTGTTTACAAAGGCCTGGAGTGAAAGGACGAGGGGTAATGGTTTAAATTAGAAAGAAATGGATTTAGATTAGAAATAAGGAGGAAGATCTTGGCCATGAGAGTGGTGGAGCACTGGAACAGGTTGCCCAGGGAGGTGGTTGAGGCCCCATCCCTGGAGACATTCAAGGTGGGGCCTGACAAGGCTCTGAGCAACCTGCTCTAGTTGAGGATGTCCCTGCTTTTAGCAGGGGGGTTGGACTAGAAGACCTCTAGAGCTGCCTTCCAACCCACACATTTATGTTTCTAAATGCTAGCTAAGCAGGTGCTTTTTTAGCTGCTTCTGTTGCAAACAAACTCCTCTACTACTGTTGTAGTCACTATCTTTTTGAACCGTTTCTTTGTAACACACTCGTTTTTAAAGCTGATTCATCTCAGAGCCTTATTGGGTTTGTATTTTGCAACAGGGATTATTTTCTATACAGTTCATTAAAATGACATCCAGTATAGTGGGAAAACTCGACAGGAAGTAATGCAGTCTCTCTCAGTTTGCTATCCATTTACAAAGCTTTCAGTAAAATCAGTCAGCTTTTCTGTGGTATGTTGACCAGCTAATAAAAAGAGGAGGCAGTAAAGATATGGGAAGTCTGGAAATGCCAAAGTGCACTGGATGCTTCTTATGAGTGAAATACTCAAAAATAACTTTCACAAAGGTTTATGTCGTGTAACCAGAGGGAGATGATGGAAGCTTCCTGCTAGAACTGAAGTTATAGTAGCATATATAATTTTCCTACCTAGGTGTCTATATTAAATAATTACCCTTGGGGAAACTGCGCATCCAGTTTTGAACTGGTTTGCTGGTAAAGATTGCTAAGCAAGAGAAATTATATCTGCCTAAACAGGCAAGTCTGACCTAGGATACAGCTGCTTGTGCGAAGGATTGACCTGCAGTAGAGTCACTGATCTGGGAATATAGCACGGAGAAGACTGAATTACAGTCAGGAGTGTAAAGGTGGGTGATACTTGGTAAATAAACTTAAAAAACCCATCAACTTTGCAAAGTGTAGTTATTTTGTGCAGTCTCTGGATACAGATGTTCATCTCGTGTGGTTTCTTTGTGGTCTTAGTTTTAGGCTTTCCTTCTCATGGCACCTAAACTGTTCTGTGAATGTGTTGTAATAGAAGTGGAACTGTTAGTCTAGCCCTCAGGCACACTCAGAAGTACAAATGAGCACAATGCTCCCTTCATCAAGTGTGAATTGTCAGATAAATTTTTCAGAAGATCTTTTCCATGATTACTTTTTTTTTTGTCTTTATTTTTTTTTCAGTTCTTTTTTTCAGCATTAGATTACCTGTTCCATGACATTTTTTGAACAATCATGCAGTGTATTTTCTTTATGAAACATTTTTACTGGCATTAAGTGGAAGTTTAGTGTTTTGTTTGTTTTAAGAAATTGTTTGAAATATTCACAAGTGCCTGCAAATGTTAATTTCCAGTTTAAAAAAAAAAAAAATCTTAGTTGACATTGTTTATAAATAATGCAGACAGATTGAACACATCATCTGCAGATTTTTCAAATTAAAACAAAGTATGTCTTACGAACACTTGATCTTTGTTTTTCTGGAATTTGGATGGTCCCTTCTGGCTTGTCTTGGCACATTATTTGTTTAGTATTGCACAAGCATATGAAGTAACTGTCTAATGTCTAATATGACAATAATTGCTTCAGCAGCATAGTCAGAAAATGTCCATTTTATATGTCACTCTAAAAATGTGTAAGCTTTTTATTAGCACATAACAGTTGTTTCAAATGTATACTTACAGGGCATATTTGTAGGCACATGCGACATTTCAGGGGTACCACGTTTTAGTAATTTTTACTTTGTCTTAGGTAATTACTTGAAGGGCTGTTGACTGTTATTTCAGGGCTGTGCTCTAGAGATCTTACAGCTGAAATTGTCTATGGAATATCAAGCTGTCCTGACACTAGCTGTGGGAGATGGCTGTTCTTTTTAAGTTTTTCCACTCCATCTTGTCAGTACATTCACAGAAATGGACTTTGATTATATTTATTTCATCACTTGAACCATAAAAATGCACCTTTCATGGAGCATGGCGAGGATAAGGTGTCATGAAAATTGTGTAGGACTGAGAAGAAAAGTGCTTGAGAGTGGCTACAGATTTATATAATTATCCCTTTAAGTGTGTTATTTGCAAGTGCTGATCTGTGCTTCTGATAAAATGTGAACTTGACAACGCCTTTGAGTTATATACAGCAAATGTCTATAATACAAGTTTTGTGTCTTTAACGTCTCTCTTAGAAAGTTTTTTAAGCTGTGTGTATATTTTCCTGGTTTGAAAAATTTTTAAAGATGTTTCCTGGTTGTGTGAACCTGTGTTCTAATATCTGTCATATTTTATGTTCTGCATACCTTTATTACATGTCTTACATATATCTGCCATGTGTTAGTGTGACAGGTTCTCATTCACCTCAGCAGATGAGTGCCAGTCTTGTCTAAGCTTTTTGTGATGTTGTTCCCTACAACCATTAATGAAAAGTTAGCAATGCACAACACAATCATAGCCCTAAGATTCCTGAAGTCAAAATCCAGGCAGTGTTTTATTGTTCTGAGTCTTAAAATGTGGTTTTCATTACATTACCAACCTTTATATTTATTTGACAACAATAGTAGGTTTTAGTCGTATTTCCCTCTTTCCCTTGAAGAAGGGTGTCAGAAACTACAACATGTAGGCATTTGTTGTTGTTTTGCCTTTTTCTGCGGTTTTAGCTGGGATTCAGACTGTATTTTCCATGGTATTCTCCACACTTCCCATCTCATCTTACAAAGCAGCTTGAGTTTTCAAATCCAATGTAGTGTCCACTACCATTTCCCAACAAAAAAAAAAAAAGTTTTCAGAGACAAGGCAGCATTTTGAATGTTAGATCTGGTGGTTTTGTGTGTACTGTCTGTCATTAAAATAAGTAATAGCAAGACACAGAAAATGCCTGTTTTGTGGGCTATTTGCACTAAACCGTGTGAAATGCAAATGGGAAACAAAAGAGAGGAAAGGGTGCCAGAGCCAAATGCTCTCTGACCAGGTTCTTTTACATATTCCACACGGGGAGGGTGTCTTGTTTAACATCAGATTTACTTATTTGAAGGTAGTTGATTTTTTTTTTTTTTTAATTATTTAGCACAGTAATGCAAAACATAGTGTAAACACAATACAAATGTAAGTTACACCTAGCAGAATATAGTAATTGCAATGCATAGTTTAATCAGAATACCGATGTGACTCCCATTACCAGTCTCTATAATGTGCTCACTGTCACAATGCACGGCATCCCTGGTGTCACTAGGAAAGCATCCATGTATTGAAGCCAGCTCAATCCCGTTGCTTCTCTTTTAAATTATTTTGGTAATTTTCTGTTTTTTTTACAAACTATGTTATATACACATACACACCAGCCCTTGTTGGGCTGACTAACTCAGGGAGACAGACACAATTTAAATAGACATAGACCTTTTCACCACCAGCTTATCACCACTCAGCTGTTAATAGGTGTTCATGTAAAACCAAGACCACCCTCAGGTCCCCTTGGTGTTGAAATCAAGTCAGCTTCTTTGCAACACCTGCCATCTGTCCCAGGCTGCATTATTTGCAGAGCTTCATGGGCATATCACCCTGGCCCATCTCCTCTGAACCTCCTTTCATATTCACAATATTCAGTCACAGAGGAACAAACTAACAAACTGGTCTTTTGGGGTTTGGCAGTTTTGTATTGGTATATGGGTTAGTATGTTCTTACCATGATATTAATGATGATTTTATGGCTCCCTTGTTATGTCAGAGGTTACATTTCTGAACATTTATTCTCAAGCTGATATGCAGCAGTACTGTCACCAAGAAGGCCACAAAACAAGAGGTAAAAGATTATTTCTTTGATTTCACAGAGAAGGATGTGCTTACGTCCTTTTTATGATTTCTCTGTTGAAAGTAGCAAGCATATGCAGTGAGTACAAATGTTATCAGCAATATAGCTTCATTAGCCTAGTTCCAGGATGAGGGAAAGAAAAATGTGGATCAAACTTAGTGATGTCACAGTTCACAATTATGGGGGAAAAATGATGAGTCTAAGAGAAATTGTACTGCTCTGTAGTGCTTTAACCTTAACCTGTTATTTTTTCAGCACTCTCCTTCACTGGCCTTTAGAGTCTTTCTTTTGTTTTGTTCACAGCCTCAGAACACTTCCAGCAATATGTACTACAGAAATGTCAGTACTCTCCTTCTTCCTTGGCATTCAGTTCATATTATTATCCTATCCACTTTCGTATTCTTTTCTCACAAATTTCTTGATAAACCTGACTGCCAGCAAATACTGGTTTTAATAGTACTCACACAATATTTCACAAAGCCCAGCACCAAATGCAGTGTTTAAAGCACGGACTAAAATAAACATCATTGAATCATGTCTGCAGTATTGTATGAGATGTTTGTAGAAGCAGGTATAATGGGGAAGAGGCTGCAGCCACAAAGAAACATCAGGAGGTTGCTTTTCTTAAGCTTGTGATATTCTTTTTTTTAATAATTGTATCTTTAAGAACTTGGCTGTTTTGTGATTTGCATTTTAAAGGCTACATGCTATGCGTAGTTTTATGGTTTATGTTACTAGTAATATATAATAATAAATAATAATTGCTGTCATATATTTAATATATAAAACACTGGCAGGATAATGTTAGGCATAAAATACACATATATATGTTTCAGTAAACAGCCTGCTGTTGTCCCTGAAAAAAATTTCACAGAAATTGTAGCTGCTAAGTTAAGGTAGATGACACATTTTCTATTAACACATCTAATGCATGTAATGTGTTTAATGAAAGAGTTCTTATTTTCTTGAATGATGGTAGTGAAGCAAGCTGGTTGGCTTGTCTGGTCCCTTTTCAATTATTGCTCTTGTATGTCTTGACCTTACCTGTACTCCTGGGCAGTTTGAGTGCATCAGTGTCACTCAGTGGTGTTTTTCCTAGTGGAATTCAATAATAGCTGCATTGGATCAGTGTAAAGTTTATGAACAATACAGGCTTTGTCAACAAACTGTTTTCTCTGTATGAAATAGTTCTCTATGGGGGCCGTTGCTTAAAGGTTCAGATCAGTATTCTGTTCAAATAGAAATGTTTGTGGTGTCTGTGCAGATTTTTACAAACTACTGAGTTTTTGGTGTTTCATAGTCTTGTCATTAAGAGCAAGCCCACCTTGAACAATAAGTGTCTGTTATTAATGTTAGTTATAGTTACTCTGCCGTGTCTGTCACTGTGGGCTGAGGGGAGAAGAAAAGCAGTATGTTATATGGCTACCTCCATTCCTCTGTCTCTTTTTTCAGTTGTCATATGCCAGAGTGATTCAATGCTGAAGAGTTACTGTTGTGACTGACCTATTGCCTTCCAGTTGATTTTTTTTTTTTTTTTTTTTAATCTTTCCAGCTTTAATAGTTTGGATTATTAATTTTGAATTCTAAACATGAGCTTTCTTTTCTTCCCCCAGAATGACACTTGTGTTGACTGTAGCTCTTTTAACTCAGATGTTTCCTTGTTTGAATTATGGCGACATCCAAAGATCTGTGTTCCAGTTCCCACCCTGCTGTGTTCTATACAAACACCACTGGGCAGCATGATCTGTGGGAATGCCAGCACCTTAAGGGAAGATGCAACAATACCTTGTAACACCTTTAAGGAACCAGAGAGGAGAGCTTGGCAGCCAGCTACACTAGCTGAGTTAACCTTATTATTTATTGCAGTAGTTGCTGGAGGCACTGCTTGTGTATGACTTACACTTGTGTATGCTGTGTGCACTAGAGACATACTTGAAACCAGAGAATATCCCAGGCAGCCTTCCTCTGTGTTTGATAGCTTCATGTTGTCTACTCTGCACTTCCAGTAACTTTCATTTTTTTGTTTTATTAGTAGTGGTCCACTTTATGAAAGGAAAGGATCATCGTGGATAGTAAAAGATGTGAGAAAACTTACTTGTAATTAGTAAATAAATCCTTTGATTACTTGGAGAAGAGAGAGCCTATATTGAATGGGGAGTCTGATGTAACTCACATGTTGGATGCCCTAGTTTGCCAGGAGCTGCCAGGCCAGGCAGTAGCATTGCTGTAAAACTAGGCACTGTTTCTTACCGAGTTTGGGATGTGCTAGAGGACTTGAAGAAGAGCTGAGCTGACTGCAGTTTGGGAAGAGGACAAAGACAAATCCACAGGAAGTCTGACTCTTTCAATACACTGTCCACAGAATCACAGAATTTCTGAGGCTGGAATAGACCTCCAAGATCATCAAGTCCAGCCTCTGACCCAACACCATGACATCAGCTAGACCATGGCACTAAACGCCACATCCAGTCTTTCCTTAAACATCTCCAGGGATGGTGACTCCACCACCTCCCTGGGCAGTCCATTCCAGTGTCTAATCACCCTTT
>JANHGN010018747.1:28719-51675 GCA_024605025.1 Megaceryle maxima | reverse complement strand
AGTAATATATTTAAGTATTATTATAGACAGTGTTTTTTAAGCTGTTTGAATGCACAATTAAAATTAAACTGTAAAGGAAATATGTTCCATGACAAAACCTTTAGACAAAGGAATGGTGTCAGGTTATTTATGAGGAATGAGTTCTCTTGTTTGTAGTTACGGGATTTTAAAAAGTAAGGAGATTTCCAGGGTTGTATGCAATCCATCTATGTCTTCTGGGAGTCAATAAAATACTGCTTGGCTTCCTTCACTTGCTTGTTCCTTTTTGTGCAGTGAATATGTGGAAAGAAGTTAGGAAGCAGAGTTGTGATTGCTGGTGCTCCCACGTTCATCACTAATCACTGTCGCCGAGCAAGAGCCGATAGTGATGTATGTAATTGCCAGTGACTGCAAAAGGTAAGACAGCTCAGCTCCCAGCAGCTGCCACGTGGTGTGGCTGACCTTTCTGTTGGGAGCTGTGAGTGTCAGCAAAGGGCTGGGAGGCCACGCAGTCTTGTCTGAAAAGCCTGGGCTGGGTGGATGGGAGCTGGCCTGCACAGAGACTTGCAATGCTGCTCTGGGAGCTGCTTCAGTTCTTTTCAATATTATTTTCTTATATTTGATTGAATATGAGTGTTTTTCTCAGGATCTTCAAAGGAATTAAAATAAAGAGGAACAACTTTAATGTCTATGAATACTTGAAATCTAATTTAAGCTGGTTTTCTCCAGATGACGGTCTAACTATAATAAAGTTTGTAGATTAGTAAAATAGATAATTATAAATATAGATGTTTAAAATATATATATGTTCAGCAGGAGCATTTGAAGAAAATTTGGGCTTAAAGGTTAACACTTGAAATAGGGCTGTACTCAGGACCTGGTAATAACTATAGATTATTTATTACCACTTGTGTGTGAAGCGTATCGTGTGTAGGAGCTTGTTAGCAATTGCCCTCCCCCACTGCCGTGGATGTCCACGTAGTGCTCACAGTACCTGCTCACCTTTGTAGCGCTAGCGATGGTAACTAGGGCTCCGTGTGCTTAGGAATGAATGTACAGCGGCAGGGTTTCTGTACAGCTGGCAATACTGATCTTCTCATCTGAGAGAAATCTTGTCGTGGCTGCTTACTGCATAGGAAACTCAGGAGCAGAAGATTTGTGGGTGCTGTTATTCTGTATGTCCTCTGAATCTAAAAATAACTTGGAGGTGGAAGTCTAAGGAGTTTGGAGCTGTTGTTACATTTCATCAGTCCAGTTCTGGGATATCCAAGAGTGCCACTGACCCAAGGGAAAAAAAAAAGTCTCATCTTGTTCTCTCAGCAAAAATGTGTTCAGAGTGCTGGGTAGCACAAAGCAGAGCATGTGTCTCTGGAAGAGTAGTGCTGCCTTTTGAAACCAAGCTGGCTTTTTAAAGTATAACCAACCAGGAATCTAAGAATTGCCTGGTCATGGTCACTACATAATTGAGACTTCTTTTTTTTTTTTTTTCCTCCCTAAATACCAATGTTTTTTAAATACTGAAGATTATTATTGCCATTCTTTAAATTAGGTTTTACTACTTGGGAGGCTGCTGCTTGCAGAGAAGCCGCGCTTTGAATTCTTTGCATTTTTATGGTCATAAAACGTCCACTGTGAAAATTACCCCAAAGTTTACTGAAAAGGAAGAAGTGCTGCTGTTCAGGTACACAGTCAGAACAAAAAATGTCTAATGTTATTTAACACATAAGAACCCACAGAAATAAAATATAAAAGATATAATTATCCTGTCTCAGAGTTGCTGTGTGTGGGGGGGTTGTGTTTTTTATTGTGGTGGTGGTGGTGTTTTGGCTTGGTTTATTCCTAATACCAAGTGATTTCAGTTGAGTCTCCATTTGGTGTGCTCCTGTTTGAAGAGAAGTTTATGCCAGCGTTACGTAGAGCTAACAGTGGCACAGATTTTGAAAGGGACAAGTGGGTTTTGGAAGAGACACCAGAGCTGAGGCCTAGAGGGGGCTGGTGCAGGGGCGGTCTCCGCTGCACCCTGGAGTGGTGACCTCGGCTTGGTCCCTGTCCTGCTGGTAGCTTGGTCTGGTGTGCTACAGCCATTGCTGAGTCAGCATCTGACTGAGGCAGGAGGAGGAGGAGGAGAGTGAAATTGAAATTTCTGCTTTCTTTAGTTCCTAAAGCAGGAATGATGGCATGGGATAGGATTTCTGTGTGCTCCTGCTTTCTGCTGGAGAGGCCCGTTGGCAGGAGACAGGGAGCATGGGCCAAATGAATTGGCCGCTCAGCAGCAGCTGCTTCCCAGCTACCACCTTTCCTGAAGACATCCCAGCACAGGTGGGCCCCAGCTGTGTCTGAGGCTTTTAGGGTGTATTGGGCTTGCTGACATTCCTTTAAGGAAACAAGCCTGGAGTATTTGCAACAGTTGTGGGTTGACCCCCAAGGAAGAAGGCTGTGTGGGTCACTGTGGCAGGCAGGTTGTGTATTCACAGCTGCAGGATGTGTTGTGTTTCATCGTTTGGCAGGTGATGTGCATGCCTAAAAAACACCCAGGCAGATAAAAGTCCCCTAAAATACATCCAATAGCATCATGTGCCTGAGCTGTTATGGTGCTTCTGATAAAACTGCTTTCACTGTTTCTGTTGAGCTGGTACTTGTACGAACAATGCAAACTGACAGAGGCTGACACAAATGAGCTGTGGCTAAAATCCTAAGCCTGTCAGGGCTGGTGGAGAGCAGATAGGACCTGAGTTTCCCCTTGGATCTTCTTTGGGTACAGTGTTCTTCAGAACCTTCACAGGCAAAGGTCTGTCCCATGGCCTGTTTATAAATGGGCAGCTAATTGTGCCAACATCACCTCCATGTGCAGGAACAAGTTTTATGGGCAGCTATGTTTTGTTTTCTTCAGTTATTCCAGAAAAGAGGAATGAAGAGATGTGTTTGCTGTCAGCACTGAGGGCTGCTGGCCTCGGCAGGTCTAACAATTTAAAGAATTTCTGTTCTCTGAAGGGAAAGATTCACACTCGAGATCACTGCAGTATTTTTTACATTTTTAATATCTTCATCATCATCCCAATGATATTTTTACTGAGTTTTTGCTGTCGGGCTAAGATGTCTTTAACAAATTTAAGATCAGATGTGTGTGAATATATATTTATACATACGTACTATATATATTGCTGTATATTGTTTGCATTAAGGAGTTATTCTTCCCCAGTCTTCCTCTGTGATAGTGCAGATACATTGGCTTTACCTACCTGGTCTAAGGCTATTAGAGAACACTCTCAGATACTGTCCTCAACACTTACTGCCTCCATTCACAATTCCAACTTTAAAGATGAGACCTTATTTTGCCTCTGTTTTGTGGCTTTCCTTAGAGCACACTTGTTTCTATCCCCATGTAACTGCTGAAGCACAACCCGTTGGTCAGTTATTCTAAGCAATGACTGTTTTGCATACTACCTTGCTTTGTTTAATGTTTGTACAGAGTTTTGAAAATATAAAGAGTTATATCATTGCTAAGTTTCATCATTGTTTTTGTGTATTGATATTCCTAGGAGGAGGAAAAAAAAAATGAAGTGAAACATCACAAAAATATTGTGCATGTCCTTAAAATGGTGGGTTTGGCTACATCCTGAAGAGCTACTGAGGAAGTAAGGCGAGGGTATATTTTTGAATCTGCCAGCTTGATCTCTGAAATCACAGCCTTTGCAAAGAGAAAGGGAAGGAGGGAGGGATTGAATGCTTGGGAGCACATGGCACCACCTTGCAGAGGAAGCCAGAGCACACGGCTGGAAAGAGCTCTGGAGGTGGGAGCTGCCCTCCCTGCCTGTGGGACAGGACACCAACCTGCTGCCTGCGTGTGATCTGGTGGGCGACACAGGGTGTCACTGCTGGCCAGAGTGTGGGAGAGGGGAGGGCAGCAAGGGGGGTGGGAACCCAGCTCCCCAGTGCTGGGAATCGCAAAAGCCCAACTGCTTGGTGCTCGCCCTGAGTCGGCACCTGTCCTGGCAAAGCAAGAATGCCTGGCCCTAAATGCATCCTTCTCAAGGCATGGCTCTGCAGCAGCATCCAGAGACTTCCAGCAGAGCCCTGGGACATTCCCTTAGCTTGAAGTGCCCTGGGAGAGGAGTGGAAAATCCTGGTGTCCACTCGGTCAACCAGCCACACAAATGTCCTCTTAGATAAGGGGCCGCAGCAACGGCTGGGTCAGGGCAGGACCCCCAGCCCCCTCTGCATGCAGTCTGGCCTCCAGAACCAGATGCAGAGCTCATGGAGCACTGAGATGGTGCTTTCCCTACACACCTTTCCATTCAGGAACCAGCATGAGTTTTGACAACAGAACCAACTGTCATCTGAAACTGTATGGAGAACATTCACGTGACAAAGGAGACGTATCCACGCCAGTTCAGCTCGGTAACGCTTTACTGTGGGGCTGATATGAGTGGTGGGTTTCAGGCTGGAGTTTGTTCTCCCCTGGCTTCCCAGTTCAGCTCTCGGCTGGGAGAAGGAGCAAGATGGCAGATGGCCGCTTAGGTGATGCAGCCTTTTGGGAAAGACCCTGCGTAAGCTCTGTGACCTTCCTTAAGGACAAGAGGGAAATCAGAGACCAGGAACATGCAACAGAAAGCTCCATCAGCATGGAAACTGTTTGTGAGATGATGGCTTGATGGGTACTGTCAGCAACCACGTGCCGTTGTCCCCACCACCACAATCACAGAGGGGATGGTGCTGGTTAGTGGGAGCTGCTCAGAAGGTGAAGCAGTGGGGCTGGTACAGACATGGCACCATCACCCATTCCACTTCTGGCTGCTTTGCATGCCTCTGAGGAAACCCTGCTTTGAGGTACCGAGATCCTGAAGACGAGGCTCATGCAGCTGCTGTAGAGTAAGCAGATATCGAGCTCATTGATCATCTGGTAAGGATGGCTGCTGAGCCCCAGACCCAGCAGGCACAAGTCCCCTGCCCCCAATGACCAGTGTGTAGGGCTGGCAGCTCTGCCCCTGCCCACTGCTGTAGCCCATCGCCACCAGCCTGCACCCCACACGTGCTCCCTTCCTAGGCATGGGGCCCTGTGGGCTCTTTTCCAGGCTCTGCTCTCTCCCTGAGCCTGGGGATGCCAATGTAGCCCTGGGCCATCTGGGCTTTGGCACAGTAGGGTGCACTGCAGCTCCCTGGGGAGCACCCAGTCCTCTGCTCCCTCCAAAGCCTGGCACCAGCTGGCTGCAGGCTGGGTGTCGTGGGAGTCCTGGCTGCCAAGGCCAGTCCTGGGTGCAGGGGCTGCCTGGCTGAGGAGAGTTGGCACCAACCCTTCCCTCCGTCCCCTGCGCTCTCTCCAGCTGGCAGTCTTGAAACCTGCGGTGTTCCCCGCAGAGCCCCCAGGAGTCCTTCTGAGAGGTAGCCATTGGGTTCCTTGGTAAGTCAACCCCCAGGGGTTCCTCCCTGCCCCACTGCTGCTCCGCCCCAGCCCTGGCTGCTGCACTGGCAGCAGGAATCAGCTGTGGAGCCCTCGGCACCCAGTGCGGGGCCAGGGTGCCCACGGGGCTCCTGCCCCCCTCTCCCACCCCTGCCCTTGGTCATCACACTTGGGAAAGGCCCTGCCCATGGGAGGAAAACAATTTCCAAGCCCGGTTGTCTTACATTGAACAACTGGTCCTCTTGAAATTAAATTTCTCTTTTGTGCAGCAAAAGTATCCTCGTTCTGCAGTCGGATGATACTGTTGTGCTTGTTCCTGGAAAAAGTTTGTATTCTTAAGTTATCCTTCCATCAAATTCAGGACTGAAAAAAAGTTCTCATTTTACTCTGTGGATAACAGATTAAGGAGGTTTAAATACACAGTATTTTTAGGAATTTGAAAACTGCTTAAAACAAGTCGGGAAAATCAGTGTGACTGTGACTAAGGCTTCTATTGTGGTTCTTTTCCTAGTATCACTGCTCAAACCATTGTAACATCTGGCCTTCCATATTTCTTGTTTTCATCTCTGTAGTTAGTTCCTTTCCGATTCTGTTAATCGCTCTTTACGTGCATTTTTTGCTTATGAGGTTGCATAACTCATGTACTTATTGTTTCATTCATCAATTTCTTAACAGCAAAAAAGGGGACAAATTGGAGTATGCTTTGAAGCTCAAATCCTAAAGAATTAGTTCCTATTACTACCCTTTTTAAAAGCCCAGAAATAATTTACTTTTCCAGTACAACTGCAATAATCAGAAAGCACAGCACATACCATGTAACATTTTGAATACTGGAGAGATTTCAACACTCTGTTCCAATCAAAAAACTTGTGGATAAGTGAGGAAGTAGGGGGTCAGGTCAGTTGCAGATGCCACTCATTTTTAGAGCTAGAGGCTCTGTAATTTTGTTTTATAACTCACACTGACTTCAACCAAAACAGAATAAAAGACTTCCTACATAAAAGGGCAGTGAGCATTTTGTCACCTTCCTTACACAAGGGAAGGTTTTGTAATTTTATTTGATATTTTATTTTATTTTTAATTATTTTTATTTCATTCATTTGATAAAAATGTAAAGAACTTTCCATCATACAGATGCATTAGGTAGATCATACCTGAAGCAAAATGTAATAGAAGTATTACCTACAGAATTCTGTTTGTATTGTTAAATAATAAACAAGGTGTCTGAAATGCTACATAGTCTTGTTAAACACATTGCCTCTCTGGAAAAAACACTTCATTTAAAGCAATTTGTTCCTTACCTGACTCGGGAAATGTCTAATTCTGGAACAGTTATGGGTTAATTGAACGTTTACATACTTTTTTCAGATTAGTTGTTTATCATTTCATGTTTATCCTTTCAGTGAGACCAGTGCTTCAGCAAGGCTCTTAGGAAATAAGCCTCACTTTCTACCCATGCCCTTTAGCGTTCGTTCCAAGTGCATACAGAGTCTAGAACTAACCGGCTTATCCACGGGATGTCACTGTTGCAGCACTGATAGCTTAGAAGCAGCGGGCAAGTAGATTTGTATCTATTTATTCCTTCCTTTTTACTAAAGAGTTCCATTCCTGCTCAAGTTGAAGTCAGTGCGAGTTTTATTACAGGATTTAGAAGTCTTCAGGCCTGAGGATAATTGATGCTTGCAGGTGAGACTGTTCTACCAATGGCATTTCATTTACGTTTTAAAACTCTGCTTCTATTTTAATTTAAAAATATGCCTTTTTTAGTTCTTCATTTCTGCTGCTCTGGTAAGAGTTTTGTTTCTGAAAATATTTTGATGTCTGTACAGTTGTACATAGTTCTGGTACCACATATATACACACCAGTACCAGAATGTATACGTGTATCTTTATATGTCTCTGTATATCTATGCACATAGAAAATCAACAGAAGCTCTCTAAAAACATTCCAAAATAACATTCTTGGTAGGTTCATATAGACAATAAATTTCAATGATTAATCACTACAGGAATAAAACACCTACCCTTAGCCTTTACAAGGCTGAGGGAAAGCTGAAGAGTAAGAGAAATGCCAATCTACATGTTCATAATTTGGAAAATTGAGTAATTGAAGCTTAAGTAGCCTACAAAGTCACTCTCACTTCTTACGAGGGCTTTTCCAAAATCCCTTGAAATAGATTATATCAACACCAAAGTTGTCAACTAGAAATGTACCACCACAATATTATCTAACTGGTTCCAAATCTCATCTAAATGAAACAAAATGAGACTAAGGAACCTGATTTAGATAGGCAACCATAAACCAAGCAGAATTTCCTGTCCTTTGGACTGTCTACTGATTTCTCAGAAAGCTATGAGCATGCCTGTGCTTTGTCTTGACAAATGATGAATAGAAGTGGAAGTTATTTTCTCTGTGGTGATTTGACTGGGAGTCACTACTTACAGATGCTTAGAACAGAACTCAGGTCACCTTCCCTGTAATTTTTTTTTTTTCTCTAATATGCCAGCTTCTCACAGGTTGAATCCTTCTCTGTGGTATGACTGGGGAATAAATAAAGAAGGTACAGGAGATGCTCAAACTGTGACATAAGGAAGAACAACAGGAGTTTCACAATTTGCCTTCAGGAAAGTATTGAGTGGGTGTAAGTGAAGAAGATGGCAACTGATGGTACCACCATCTGCTGCTGCGTGTGGGACGTCTGAGCTGCTAGTAATGAGGCATTTACCATCAGACATGCCAAACCTGTACCCACCTGTCAGCCCCTGCTGCTGCAGTGTCAGACCTGCTTCCTTCTGTTCAGCCCACCTCATCAGTACTTCATCAAAAGGGGAAATGCTGCATTCAATCTGCAAAACCCAAAGCATGTTCAAAGCCCAGTATCACTCTATTTCAAAGCTAACAAGTCAAGAGGAGACTATGCCAAACAGGGAATATCTTGTACACTGTAATACTGAAACTTACGATGTGATACTAACAACTTGCGTGTCACAAGTCCTGTGAGACTGTTTTAGGTGAGAGACCCCTTCCGAACTCACTGGGTAAGATCTACCCTAGATGATTGCTATGTGCCATTTTATTCACTGGTAATATCATTTGTTCCTTTCTTCGGTAGCAAAATGACTTCAACTAATAGTCTGGATTGAAAACATCTGGTGTGCAACGGTTTCATAGTGCACACAAAGCAACAAGAACACAAACCTGATCTTCCACAACACTGCCTGTCGCAGGAGATTAGAAATGGGTCATAATGCTTTTCAGAGGAGTTTTCTGATTGGGCTTGATCATTTCAAAATAAAGGGTAAACATCTGGAATGCTGACCAGCCAAAATCCCTGAAATGCAGGCGTAACTCTAAACACGTAATAACCCTGGAGTAAGGAAGTATAACACATAACATGCTGCTACAGAAAATGAATTGCTGATGCATTCTTGTCTCATCTAGCAAGTTCTGACACGCTGGTCTGGTCAGTAACTGGATGAATGAATCAACTGAAACTGCACCCACGATAGGTCTCTAATAGCAATTAACTAATGTCAGTTCATGTGAAAGATTTACTAGCAGTACTACCAGAGGACAAGTCAGATAGGAAACTGGAAGTGTAGTCCATGGAAGATTGACAACAGTGTCAAGATCGTGCTCCACTCAGTAGAGAAAAGCAGTACTTATATGTGCTTCATGGGGACAAAGTACGTATTTAGTACAGCATAGTTCAACTCAGTTGTTCAGAACACACGCACACAAAAAGCTCTATTTACAATGTATGAAATCGACAGAAAAATCCAGGTTTAATTTCTGTAAAAACGTGGTTTTCCGAGAGGCAATTTTTTAAATTACAAGAATCTCCCATCTGATCATATAAATGGCTTTTTCATAATTACTCTGAAAGACAATACAAAACCAAAACCCGCCATCAAACTGGGATGCTTCGCTGAACCAAGCCCACCAGAGGTATGTTTCTTATAGAAAAGATTTCCTGCTAATGCTGGTGTTTTGAAGCTTTCTATAAGTGCAAGTTTTTCATTAAATAAAACTGAAGTTGATCAAGGATTGAAGTGTCCACCTTCCCTGAATTAGCCCATTTTAATAAGAAAACATGGGGAGAGGAGGATTTTTCTTAAAGCTTGTGTGCTGTTGGTACAAGAGGATTAAGAATTACTCTATATTTTTCCTTTGATCCTCTGCTATCTTTTTCCAGCACCATAAAAATCTCCTCTAGATTCTGGCAGAAGCCTGACAGCTTATGTGATTTCTTTACTGCATGTGGGATAGCAGGGGCGATATTTTTTTCTTCCTTAGACTACACAAAATCTGCCCAGAACCAAGACACTAATACACACACCCTGCTCTAATACACCGGATAACTATTCTAATGGAAGCATATCAATTTATTTCAGAGAATAACCCTCATACAAACAAGTTACAATTGCTCACATCTATGCGTCAAGATCTTAATACAAACTACTTGCAGTAATTCATACATTGAAACATTTTCCTCTCAAAAACCAAAGGTAAGCTGAAGAAAGGTTTCTTACAGTCACCAAACTAGTCTGTCGGACCCTATTTCTTTAAAGATACCTAAACATGCCCCAGAGAACATTTTTCCTCATTATCAGCTCTACCAAACAAGTGACTAAACCATGCAAGTGAGGCCAAGAAAAGAATACAAGTACGGCTAATAAGGTTTCATCGACCAGGGAGTGACCGGGGCTATCAATCCTTTAAACCCTGCAGCGAGCAATTGCGTCATCGAAGCCACTCTGCGACTTTCGTAGGCGCTCTTTCCCCGGCGCCCGTCGAGGTCGCTGTCTCGCTCCCCACCCCGACCGGGCAGCGGCAAGCGCGGCTGCAAACCCCCCAGCGGCCGAGCTTCGTCCGCGGCCAACGGTGGCTCCCCCTGCCGAGCACCGCGCCCCTTCCGCCGCCCCGGGCGCCGGCGGCACCGCCTCCCTTTTCCCTCCCTCCCTTCCTCCCTTCCCCCTGGCCGGCGGCGTCGGCGGGAAGCAGGGGGAGCGCGGGAGCAGCAGCGGCCCGGCGGGCAGTGAGCCCGGCAGGCAGGCAGGCGGGTCTCGCGCCCGCCTGGGCTGACGTCAGGAAACTTTCTCCGCGGCTGAGGCGGGAGCGGGCCGCAGCGGGCGCCGGCTGGACAGCGGGACGGCTTCCGTCACCTCGCCAGGTACATGGCGCTCCTCTCGGAGCCCCGGGGGGCAGCTTGCATGCGCGGCGAGGTCCTGAAGGTGGGGGCGCGGGCTCCTCGCCGTCCCTACCGGGGAGAAGGGCAGGCGGGGTCGGGGGCAGCCGTTCGTTCCCTGGGGGTCCAAAGGTGCAGCTGGCGAGCGGCAGCGGGGAGGGAGGTCCGGGCGCCTGTTGATCGCCGCGGTGGCACCGCTTCCCCAGGCTTAGCTGCCCAGCCGCTGCTCCTGGCAGGAAACTTCGCAGCCGGCGGTAGGCTAATGAGGCGGGTGGGCCGAGGCCGGCACCGCGGCGTTGGGGCGGGGAGGAGGAGCGGCGCGAGTAACGGGGCTCGTTCTCGGGGGCGAGCGGAGCGGGGCCGGCGGCGGGGCAGCATCGCTCGCCTGTCGAGGCTTGTCTGTTCGGCAGGTCTCGCCTGAGGGGAGCGGCAGCGCCGGGGGGTTTTGGCGGGGCGGACCTGGCCGTCGCCTGAGCCTCGGTGCGCGTTGGACGAACGGCGCGGTGCGAAACTTGGGATGCGCGCGGCTTGCGGCGGTTTTCTCCGCTAACTTCAAACCACCAAGGACTTAAAAGATTTTAGGAGTGCGATGTGCCAGCGTTTAGGGTTTTCTGAATTGCGAGTAGCTGAAAATATCCAGTGCCTCTCATTCTGTTGTTGTTTTTTTGGTGGTTCCCCCCTCAGTAAGTACAGTAAAGCCATTATTTGAGGCAAGGTTTTGTTTTTCCTCGGAGGGCTCGGCCGTGGCAGCGAGGCCGCGTTGGGAGGCGAGCCGAGCTCGCCGCGGGGGCTGATGAACGCACAATTGTTTTAGGAGGGAGGATCTTTACCCGTAGACGAACCCAAGCCACCAAGTTAATTTTAACTCCGCGGAGCAGCCGGGCGCCGGGAGGGGGTAGTACCGGAGGTGTTTGTCGGATCGTAATGCGAACAGAAGATGAAATCTGAGCAAGGACTGCGGCCGCTGCCGTTGAAGTCGGGCAAGGGAAATTCAGGGAGAAATTCTCGGTTCAAGGGTATCTGGAAGTTGTACGATAGTTCTCTGGAGGACTGTGGAGAGGGGTATCGCTCGTTTAACTTCACCATCCTTGTCATTTATTGAGAGGCACCAATAGTCAATTAAAGGCCTGGAAAGGTTAATTTTATTCTTCATAGAAAGGAATTTGCCCTCCTCCGAAGATCTAGATTTCTGGCATCCTTTTTGATCTTAAGACAGTCATTACGCTTCTAATTTAAATACCGTGCAACTATCATTTTTTAAAATTCTCAGTTCCTAAAGTTGCATTGCAATTGCGAGTCCTTAAAAAGTCATCTTCGTGTAGACGTAACTAAAAAGATGTTAAAATCTAATTAACTGGAAAGCAAGCCATACGTGAAGGCGCTTTGAATGCCCGCAGATGTTTTAGCGATACGTGTCGTCTACTCAGATATCTAAGTATTTACATCTTATGTGAATAACTGTGAACCTTTACTTTTAGAAATACTCTTATCTTGTCTGCAATTTTTCTTCCCCTGCGCATTAGACTAACTTAAAACTTGAGTTGTAGCTTTCATTTGTTGTAGTGATAAGCAATACTTTGGAGCTTCAAACCTCTGCCACTTAGGATGATCATCAAAATAATTCAGCTGAGGGGGAAAAATGTCTTTTTGAAGGTCAAGCTGCTGTTTTTATGGCAATTTCAAAATGAATAGAAAAAAATTGCTTCATAATTATAGAGTTGCTTGATCAATGAGTTTGTATGTCAGGAGCAACCTCTGATATTTGGAGATTATCCACAGGCATTTAGGAAGAAGAACAACAAAAGAGTGTGTGTGTGTGGGGGGAAGGGTAATAATTTCACGATTAGTAGCCTTACGCTTTTTGGTACGTGTCTGAAGCATATGGATGTGTTAGTGATTATAGGGTTCCTTAAAGGCATATATTTATGTGAAGAGGTTGAATAGAGTGATTCATGGGTTAAGAGCCTAGGAATTATGGCACAGTGTTGAAGGATGCAAGGGAGCAGTGCAGTTTGTGATTTTAATAGCTACACTGGCAGGGATATCAAGTGAGAAGAGACAGGAACTAAGCAGAAGCAAGTACAAATCAGGTTGCCTTAGAAGTAAGGATGACAGTCTTACACGTGATCCAGCTAGCACTGGGCGTGTCTTGTGAGTGACGAGTACCGAGATAAAAAGTATTTTGTTGCCAGAAGAAAAGGAGAAAATGCTAGATTGCAACAGTGAAGGACGCTGCTCTGTGTAAAGCCTTTTAAATGACTTGGGAAGATACAAAACTGATCCTGGAAGACCAGAAGGGGAGAGGATGTAGTTAACAAGAGCGAGCAGTGAGGGTGGTTGTTACACTAAGGGTTGGTACTGACTCTTCACTCTTGGGTGACAACTTTGTAATTGTTTTGAGGTCTTTTTAGAGTTCAAAGCTTGTGTATCTACTGCTCCAAAAATTATTCACCTGATGTGATGTTTCAGAATTTCTTCTGCAAGCCCATGAAAGTGATTTATTAGTTGCTTGCCTGCAGACAAGGTTACATCTTCTGGTTCAGTAGCAGTGTGTGTGCATGGGTGTGTTCGTGTAACATTTGTACACGTTACTGGATGCTCTAGAAGTCATAATCAAAAGACTTTGATTTCTCAAGTTCTTAATATATGAACTAGTATTTGTACTGTGGTTACAGAATTAATTGTTCTCTTGACCTAATCCCTCAAGAGTGTATTTCCCAAATGTGTCGTAAGAAAATAATTAGAGCTACCACATGAAATAATTAAAGGCCAGCTTCAGCTTGAACCAGAGGACTATGAATTGTTGACAAATACAATATGACCTGTGGTAGGATGTTGTAATTTTTTTCAAGAGAAGGAGTAGAGCACTAGGAACTGTAAAGTCCCCCGGCTTCACTTCACAACAGTTGCTGCTCCAACAATTTTCAGTTGCAGTCAATGATGCAATGTATGACAGAAGTTAAGGCTTTTTTCTTCAACTAAATCGACTCTTGAGATTAAAAAATCCTGAATTAATTACTTAATAGAGTTGCTACATGAGAATATGCTAATTGGGCATATTATAAGTATTTTCCCCATACCCTATTTTACCTTCTGTAATCTGATTTTTGAAGGGAAACATTTTCCCCATACCCTATTTTACCTTCTGTAATCTGATTTTTGAAGGGATAAGTGCCTTTAGACAATCAGGTTGTACCATGAAAAAGAAAAAACAATACCATTCCTGTCAGAACACCCAGTGCCTCTGCGTAGCTACCTAACGATGTTCATTTTTGTAGAAGAGACAAGGCCCAAGTTTCCAGCAGCCAAGTAGTATGTTTCCACTGGAGCAAGAAGCAGAACTTGGGCTTTGTAACGTGCACAGTTTCACACAGGCTACTTGATAATATGGCAAAGTACCACCAGAAAGCCCTTTGGGTTAAGACACTGGATGTCTTTCATTTCTGCAAAGTTCTTTTTGATTTTGAAGGGTAGGCACTGAGCAATTGTTTGTTATTTTAATTCCAGAGTCAGACCTATTCAGCTTATTAGTATATGGTGTATATTCTACTTGCTTTGGTATATGTTATATATCTTATGTCTAACTCTGAGCTCTTATATTCAGGTTTTATTCTGAGAATAGAGATGGGTTTTCTCCATTTCCTATCTCGCTTGCAGTTACAAAGGTTCAGAAACATCTGTGCAATGAAATGGTTTTCACTTTATTCTGTCAGTGATACCCGATTAACACTACTGCCTTTTAGGAGCTTGCACAAGTGTAACTTGGTGAACAACCTTAATGAGGCACAGGTTGGAGCAGAGACTGCAGCTGGCTGAATTTTACTTTTTTTTTATTTTTTTTTTAACTGTATGGAAATAAGATGGGTTGTTTTTTTTTTTTTTTGTGTCACCAGGAAGTAGAAGTGTAATCTGTGGAAGTTCTTTAGATGTTCTGGTTATTCCTGTGCTGTAGAGAGCTCCTGACCAGTGCAATAATACTTTTATTTTGAAAAATGTATGACTTTTTAGGGCCCATCTTTTGGCATTCAGAAGTTTCTGATGGCTTTTTCTAGCATGCAGTGTGGCTTTAGTGGAGCTGGATCAGTGGGTCCTCATGTATTTGGGAATAGATCTGGATAGAGAAGTCTAGATCTTCCTCCAGGCAGGATGGGCCATTAGGATTTTAAACACCCTGCTTAAACTTTCCAGGTGATCTAGGACACTAAATCTATGTAGCCATTCAATGTTTGTTTGGGTTTTTTTTTCCAGAGTTCTCGGCAAACTATAAAAAGTCCACGTTTGCTTCCATTAGATGAAAGGCTGGGATAAGGCTGCTGCTGCAGTAGGGAAAGGTGACTGGAGGGGAGGTGATTGCCCATTCTCACCTCAAGTCTTGTAACTCCCCTTGTGGCAGGGGGGACCCTTGGGAGAGGTGGTTTCTTCGCACCTGCAGTCTGTGCCATCTGAGCTTTGGTTATTAGCTCTTTTGCCAGTGCTGGCAACCTCTCTGGTGCCCTGTATAACTATGCTTTTTCCTAAGCATAAAGGTTTTCCAAGTATTGATATATTTGTTTTCTGAGTATTAATATATTTTCTCTTTCGTCAGATTGCCTTTTTGTTTGTTTGTTTGTTTGGTTGGTTTGGTTTGTTTTTTGTTTTGTTTGTTTTGGTACGTGTACATCTTCTGAAGATCTCTCTTGAAACAACAGCATTGTTTTCTTAAGCTGTTGTGAAATTTTCTGGCATGTGTAACAAAAGTGAGGTAATGAGCCTACATAAAGAACTGCGTTCCCTGTAAAAAATGATTTTTCCTGCAGTCACATCTCAAAGTGTTGTTTGGAACAGCAGTCATCTTTGTATGCCAATTACATTAGGAGTTGTTTAAAAAAAGCTTGGTGTGTCCTCAAAACTATTTTCTTAACATTTGTCTAGACCATCTTTCCAAATGCCTTGCTGTTCAGCTATGTGCTGTCTCTAGTGCTTTCTTCCTGCATGCTGTGTTGGCAGCTGTATGCATTCAGAGATCCTGAGTCAGGTTCCCTAGCAAAAAAATCATAAAATCATGAGATTTAAAATAATACAGGCTTTGTCTTTTATTAACATTTAGTATTGTTTCCCTTAAAGCTATTTTTTCAACTGAAACTTCTTTCATATTGGAATAGATTATGTTTTTTAAACACAACATCAAAATGACAGGACGTGAGTCTTATTTGATGAAATAAGAAAAGAAAAACAGATCTTGTGAGACTTGCCCTAAAATGCTGAATGATGGAACCTCCGTGTTTGAGCTTCTCCTGATACATGCTTCAGTCTTAGATGAGAAAAAAATTAGTCAAAAGGTTTAGTTTTCATCCATGTCTGTATTCAGATGAACCATCAGCAGAGGCCTCTATTACATGTCCTGAAGCCAAAGGAGATTCAGTGCTAGAGCTGAAAATACTAGCTTATAGCGTGTCTTTTTCTTCTGCCACCCAGCTGATAAGGTGACAGAGCATCACTTCCAAAGCATTAGACAGTTGGGATTGTTGGTTTCATGTTGCAGGGTATGATATGGTCAAATTGTATCTCTTTTAGAATAACTGTAGTTAAAATAATGTGAGGAAACAAAACAATGAGTAACAGAGGTGGAGAGAATGCATTATGATGCTGAATCTTTACTTGGGACTGAAAATGGTAGCAGGAGACTGTGTAGGCAGCAGAAAGCAGTTGGAGACTGTCCCCCACCATTGTACCCCTTAATCTGTTTCACATGCGTAAGCCTTAAAGCAGAGAATACTTGTGGATTTGTAAAGACAAAGGTCTTTAACATGTGAGATTAGTATGATCTTTTTCTTCATTTAAGCAGCCTAAAAATTGCACGACTTATTTTGTAAGTTATATCTTGTATTAATATTCAATTTATCCGGTTGTGCAAATAGGCTTAGTATGGAAGAAATACTTTTCCAACAAACTTTGCAGCTGGAGCTGTTACTAATTCTCTTATCTCTCTGTGCCATACTGTAATTACACTTAATTGTTTGCTTCTGCTGTGTTTTGTGCTGTGAAATGCAGTATGTCAACACTGCTAAACTGCAACATTAACATATATATAATGCTGATGTTCTTGAAAGAGATGATTTCCAGATTTCACCTAACTAGATGAAACAGCTTATGTGTAACTACCAATGCAGTGCTTTATACATTGAATTTCTTGTAATGAATGTAGCTGGTTTTTCTCAGTAACAGGTTGTTTTTGTTTTCACACATTTTTGTGTAGTATGTTGTAGGTTAAAAGGCAATATACGTATGGGGATGGGCCAAAGTCTGTATCTGGGAAAGCAGAATGTAAAGAAAGTGCTATTTACTTACACCCACTTAAACACCAAAATTCTTATTAATTTGTTAGCCTTAGAATTTAGTGTAATTCTCTGCCTTAGAATTTAGTGCAATTCTCTGAAGTTGACTCTGCTTTCCTTTCTTAAAAGCATATTGTTTTGGGTTTGTTTTTTTTTTTTTTAGAGACCAAAAGACACTGCCTACAACCATTCCAACTCATAAAAATGACTCTACAACCTCCCATCCCATCTCCCCCATTCTGTGATGGGAGCTCTGTTTCTAGCTTAGTCCCCACAGGTTCAAAATCTTGCTTTTTAAGAAACCAGCCAGTCTCAGGGAGGGCACTTGGGAACATTATAGCTCCCAGATTCATCTCTCTGAGATCATTGTTTGCTTCTGCGCCGAAAGATAGCAGAAACTGTAAGCTGCATCTGAACGTGGCCATACTGACTCGCAATCTCACATGTCTATCACACACAGTCTGTTATTAACAGCAAATGTAAACTAGAAGAGCATATGAACAATTTATTGCTTGCTTTTTCAAAATTGAACACTTCTCCCAGAGGTGTTGGTGTCACTCCCTGGTTTTTATGTCTGAGGATACTGAATGTAGCTATTAAACTGCTGGACTGATTTTTGTATTAGTAGTTTTCTCAAATATGAAGAGTAACTCTTGAATCCACATTCATAGCTGGCATTCCAGCCACGTCATACTGAATAATGTACTGACATGGGTGATGTCTGCAACGGTCAGTACCATTCCTTTGGCTGTGGTCAGTGGCTCTTTTTCACTGGAACTGACTGGGATGGCATGAGACAGCTGATTGATGCAGACGTGGCAAATCTGCTGGTGTGGAAAATTCAGAGCAAACAGTCTACATAGGTATCATACTAATCTGTCAGGAAACTGAAGTGCAGTTGACAGCATTGTTGACTGTTTCTCTTAGAAAAGTGCTAGTATTTGCTTTGCTTTTGTACTGATTGACAAAGCAAAACCGATTTTACTGCCCAAGCAACACTGTGCCTGCAAGGAAGGAGGATACCTCTATTAGAGTAGGCAGGGCAGTGTGCTGTGTTTCTGAGTAACTGATGCACAGCGTTCTCTAGTCTGTATGTTGACTTTGCAGCCTTGCACAAAGGCAGCAGCCAGTGTAAAATCGTAATTCTGTTTGGATTTTCTCTGTTGTGGTAGAGCTTTCTGAGGGGAAGAAGGAGGAGGGGGTGACCGCTTAGCACTGATGCCATGGTACCGTGTCTTGTGTAGCTATGCCTTTAAAAGAGATAAATAAGGCAGTGGACTTTATATGGACTAGTCTATATGGGCATTTTGTATTTGATGCAAGCATAACGTGTACGCACTAATACACCCACTTCAACTTGCTCCCAGGATAACTGGTGGCCTTCGGTCTTAACTGTCTTCAAAACGTAGAATAATTTGTGCCTTGAAGTCTAAAACCAGCCTCATATTCAGAAAAAGATTAACATACTTTAGTGAACAATTTTCAGAGGCATACTTATGGGTTTATTTGTTTGTACCAAGCTCGAACCTAATAGGATAAGGGATGTGCTATGAGAAAATGTTATTTTGTTGAGCTAGACTGTATTTGCAAGGTGACTGTCTTTATGTGAATTTTACTCCCATACTAGTCTGGTTTCTTTACTTTCAAATTCCTGAATTTCATAAATAAAGACTAAATTACTGGTTTTAGTTTTTCTAAAGAGAGAAATGTAGTCTACAGAACTAGATAAAAATAGATGCAACATCATTTGTTTACATATTTTATTCAAAGCCAGATGAAGAAAATTACAGTGAACTAATACAGATGAGAGATGGCATTGTGTGCAGAAAGCAAGTAACTTTGAAATGCTCATAGATGAGACGAAGTGGAACATGTGCATCTCCTTCTGCTGGCCAAGGTGATCATTTAAAATGGAGTAGAAAGTTTCTTCCCATGGAGGCTCTCTGACAACAGAGACTTTTCTGGGGAAGACTCTGTGTTTCGTACACTCTCTGTATCCAGGTATCTTTGCTGGTCGCCGATTCTCTGATATTTTCAAGAACTCCCTCATCTGTGATACTGTTGCCTGAACCTTCTTTCCAAACCCCGCAGCTGGAGGAGTGTGGGATACCTCAGAAGTTCAGTATCAGAATTAACAGTTATCACCTAAGCTCTTGACATCCAGAATACAGAACTGTGTCGTATTCTGATGATGTAAAGATGTTGTGCTTTATTACGTAGCATTTTTCTTAGCATTCTGGAGAAGATCCTGAGTTTTTATAATTTGTGCCTCTTTAAAAGAGCCTGAAGGGAAAGATTACAGCTTTAAAACATATGTTGTGAAAAAGATGCAAAATGGTAAATATGCACATAGTCATAAAACCCAGCAATTCTACAGCCGTCCCTTACGTGCTTCTTGCTCGGAGAATTTTCTGTTGTGCTTTTTCAATTTGGGATTTCGAGGTTTTTTTGACACCGTAACTGAGCGGTGATTAAAAGGTATGAAGAACTGGACCATAAAATAGATATTTAGTGAAAGGTAAATAAAAGGATACTTAGTAAGATTAGTGGAATATATTTGAGATGTGTTATGTTACTGTCATACCCATGACTGCTTAAACACTGAAATAATCTGTTGCTATTTAATCCAAATAAATTCCATTTGCTAGGTCATCTGGAAGTTACTTTTCTGAAATAAAGTTCTTAGTTGCTTAGCCAAACAGTAGGGGAAAAAAATGTCAAACTACTGAAGAGCTATGCCTTCATAGTAAAGAGCAATAAAATGCTAAAGATTTCAGTTCTGAAAAAAGTAAGTAGTTGGCTGGAAATAATGGTTTTGAATATTTTTAGTTCATTATGGTGAATTCTCTTGAAGAATATCTGTGTGTGTTATTTACTGTGGTGTTTCTTGTGTTTGCTGTGAGACGTGTGTAATTCTGGGTAACGTGATCCTGCTTATGATCAAAATACTCCCCTCAAACTACCCCAGCAGTATTCAGTTGGGTATTACGTTCAGCTGCTTTTTAGAAGATGAAATACAAATGGAAGTCCTGGGCCATGATTATGTAAAGTAAAATGAAGTGTATTTCTTCTTCGCTAGCAAACTTCTTTTGAATCTTGACATAGCTAGGCAGATTTCTGAAAATTGTTTCATTAGGTACCTAGGACCATTTTTAAAAGATAAGATCTTTAAAGGGATATTGCAGTCATATTTGTAAGATGCTTGAAGAAGGAGACTTACTAACTGTACTCTCAGCCTCTTACACTGTGGAGGGCTGAACAGTAGAGAGAGAGCGAGCTTTCTGCTCTATCCTATCATGTCACCTGTTAGGAAATGTGCCCATTATTTGTTTGAGTCCACCCTGGCATGTGGATATTAGGAAGACCTCCAGGTGTCTGTGGTAGAGTATTGGCTAGTGCAGCAGCTGGTATGTGAAAAACTACATTGTGAATGACCATCATTATATTGTTACTGGTTCCGATTTGTTATGGACGTGTGAAATCTGTTCAGGACTGTGCTTTGTTTTCTGAGTATGCCTGGTTTGGACATTCACACCATAGTTCTATAAGTTGTTTGAGATGGCAAGGGTGCTGCTGAAATGGTGGTTGGAGCCTTTCCCCATCTGCTGCCACCCTTTTCCTGCCCAATATGCCTGTTTTTGGCTGCTGGCTCACGTACTTCCAAAATGACATTGGGAACTGGATCAAGTATGACCAAGAACTGGGAAGAGGGAGGAGTAGGTCCATTTATAGGTGTTCAGCCTGGTTGTGGAGCAGCAGTGTAAGATGCAATAAAGTTAGTTTTCGTAGTAGATAGAAGCTAAGCTGTATGCCTTGGTTCAGCATAGGTAGGTTTTTTTCCACTGCTTGCAGTGTAGTTCATCACTGACCTGAAAAGAACAGCTTCATCCAGGTAAACAGTCTCTCTCTGGCCTTCATTGATGTGGTTTTATACTCTTCAAGACCCAAGCACTTTAACAAGCGAGGATAAACAGTGGTGTCTTGTGGAAAACCTTTTTGTTACTATGTATAATCCGTTTATTTAGCTTTGTCACAAGTTCAGGTTGCTATATGTGGGTATTAGAGAGCTTTGTTTTGTTTTCCCGCTGAGCTCTATCAGAAAAAAGCAGAAAAGACTTTTTTTCTTGGCTCTTACCTTGCTTTAAAAGTGGAGAATGCATTGACATCTGACTACAACAGAACACTTTATCCGTTAAATAACAATGGGAAAGGAACAGAAATTGAGAATCTTTTTAACTTGTTTCCTTTGTGTTTCAATTTCTTGTTCTTTTTTTAAATGTAGACTTCCTTGGTTGGCCCTGATAACACATAAAGTGAGGTTGATGGTTTTCTTTTCATATTTTTTATTACTAACATAATACTCTTTTATCACTTGCAGAGAATAAATAGTGTTTATTCAGTGCTCTTTCCATGGCAAGTAACCAAGAATGTCTTATTCTAACCTTTATGTTACTGTGTGTTGTGTTATGCTAACCATCAGGCCAACTGTCCTTTGCCTAGATTGAATTTCATGGCAAAAAATGTGGTTTTTGTGGGCACTCCAATTACAGCTGTAGAATTAATTTCATTCTCTGCGTGCTTATGCCTGTCCTCTTTCGTCGGAACTACTTGGAAGTGTCTGAAGTTAATTTGAAGTATTTTGGTCTCAGATTTTGTGTCTTTATAAGAGATTACTTAAGACTACTGTTTCATGCTATGAAATTGAAATTAGGTGAATACTGATCTCGGTAGAATGGGAACTAATATTCTAATTATCATTAGTAGACAATTGACAGTGTGTATCATCATGTAGACTGTTAGCATGTAAACTAGGTTCATAGGCTGGTGGTTCTAGCTTGTCCAGTGGCTGTTGTGTTGGCTCCTCCACTCACTGCCAATTAAAATAGGTTAAAGATAACGATTTTGACTTTGAATCTCCACTATTGTAGTTTTACAGTAACGTAGAACAGAACATGCCAGTACTTAATTGCCTCTTGGAGGATCTTTTTACAGTTGATGGTGTTGCCACTGCTTGAATAGAGAAGGATTCTGGTGCTTAAGGGAGTGGTTCATCCTGAAAATGAAGGCAGAACATATAAAAGTACTTCCCCCCCCCCTCCCCCCCCAAACTAGTCTCTAGTGCTGTCGTGGAGTAATTCCATTTTTCCTTTTGCCTCTTCCTGGCAAAGATCTTGGAAATTATTGGCCTGCTCCAATAAAATAAAAAGATGTTTCACAAAATCTTGATGAATGGTTAGAAGAGATTGACATTAGTGTCCCTGCTGTAGAAGACGTGTAGCTAACTGGAGAATGATGTGGCTGAAACAATGGATTCTTGCTCATTGCCTGAGGTCTGTTGATTTTCAGTGACAGTTACTGTAATAAAACCCAAGAAAAAGATTTTTTTCTTGCTCTTAAAAGTTCATACCTTAAGCCCTGTTGTAACAGATGAAACCCTTCTAGCACTTAATTTTGGAGTGGCCTTACATGTGGACAGCATTGCGAAATTTAGTGCTATTCTTTATCATCCTCACACAGGTCAGTCATTTCTGTAGTTATTATTTCTTTTCTATTTTTATCACATTTTATCACATTTTCTTGAAGCTTTCTGGTTTAGTCCTCTTCAATCTGCTTGTTCAGCAGACACAATCTTTTACTCGTAGTTAATTTTGCTTTAGCAGAATTAGCATGACATATATGTACAGTATGTATGGATTTCCTTCTTTTACCAGTTTCTTCAGTAGTTCATTTTGGGGGGGGGATAGTCTGTAAATCAAATAGCTTGCCCATTTTTCTGTGGGAATTCTCAGTTTGCTGTAGATGTTTTCTCACTGGCTTGAAGAACTGCACATTCCATATGCTTCCAGAATTTGCAGTTATTTTTTTTCTCTTTCGAATTCTTTCAGAAGCCTGAATTGCTTTAAAACTGAGTGTTTGGTTCAGTTGGGTTTGTTATTTCTCAGATGGCGTTTCAGTATTCACAGTTCAGCAGTGTTCTAAATGACCCTTTTCTCTATGTGCACGAGATTCCAAGTTGCCCGTTTGTTGTGCGTGTCGTGTCCCCCCCCCCCCTTTTTTATATGTATAAAAATAATAT
>JANHGN010018747.1:0-28619 GCA_024605025.1 Megaceryle maxima | reverse complement strand
TATGTATAAAAATAATATATATATAAAAACTATATATATATAGTTTGGTATGTAGAGCGCACTCTCTAAATTAAAGCAAAAATGAATGGAATTGTAAATCTTGTGTATTGTCTTTGCTGGCTGCTTACTACATATCAAGCAGCTATGTAGAAATGTCCATCCAGGGGCTTTGAAGGTTACTATTACATGAAAGAATTTTAGGATCTTCTGTCTTTTGCTGGGAAGCTTCGCAGGGTTGCTTCAGCAACTGTGCTTGTTTGGTAGCTTTTCTATATGTTACTTCTGTCACTTATTGTTTGCTGCTTGATAATTTTTTGTCTATGCTGGGAGGGATTTTTTTTTTCCTTCCTGTGATTCTTTTTTGATTGGATGGAATTTAATAGCATGAGATTTTGGGTTTATGTGTTTTCAGCTCTTTCAGCTTCTGATACTATTTTTTTTTTTTTTTAATAGTATCCATTATTCCCTTTATACCAGTATTTCTCCACCACATTTTTGTTAACCTTACAAATGCACAGCTTGGTCACTGATTCCTACAATGCTATTTGCTAATTTCTGCAGCTCAATATCAGTTTGTTGTTTTTGTTCTTGCACTGAAACTGTATGTCTTTCTGCACCTGTTCATTTACAGAAGTTACCGATAACTTAATCGATGAAAGCAAGAATTCAAAATCTGAAGGCATATCGGCCACATTTGGTCACTTTCCTGGTCCCTATCTGTGGTTCCTCAGGAGAAAACAAGGAATAGGTGTGACTCAAACACTGGATTACTTTTGTGGCTCTGTTTTTATGGCTTTTTTTGATAGAAATGCTACTGCATTGCCACTGCAATTTTAACCAAGGATGCCTTTTCAAGCTTTACCATGTTTCATAAATACTCTCTTCCTGTGACCACGCTGTGGCTCCTTGCATCCCCAGATTTCTAAACCCCTTTTTTATGATCAGATTGTAGATTATAAAATTCAAAATGTACCAAAACCTCTTGTCGTAAATATGATCTGATGTTTTACTTTGGATCAAATGATAAAGCCTATTCAAAATTGTTTTTCCTTTATCTGCTGCATTGCAATGATGTCATGTAACAGAATGTTCTTAACCTCCTGTGATTTTTAGCTGTTTGGGGTTTTTTTTATACTAATATGTTTTACAAAGGAGGCTTTTCCTTTTATTGTTCTCTTGTCTTCTGTGATGAGAAAGACAAATGTCCTGAAGAAAACATGATGTGTAATTTTAGCTGGAATGCACGGCTGGCCTAAATAATGAGTAGGACTCTAAGATGCAAGTGTGATAATATCACAAGTTTCAGGAATTCTTTTTGGAGGATTATGGTAACTATTTGGGCCAATATATTTAAAGTATGTGGGTTTTTTTTTTTCCTGTGTTTCAAGTTCAAAGAGAAAACAACTATTCCAAGTAAGAATAAATCTGTGGCTTGTCATAGCAATAATTCTAGGTATTTTTTGGTAGAGTGAATGCAGTACATTAATCCTGATGTCCTGGACTTTCAAATCGTAGTATAATACTACTAGTGTCACAACTGGCACTGCAGGGTCTTGTTGTTTTTCCAGTCTTAAAACACACATTGACTGTCGTGATGTCTGTGAAAGGAAAATACATGGCATTGTACAGCGTTCTGGATTGAAAATGTAAACAGCATGATGAAAAACCTTGCGGTGCAAGAAGGATTTGAGACAACCTTTATCTTAAATTGGACTAGTGAACAAAATGAGATGTTTTGATGAGGCAGACTAGGAAATTAGTGGCAGAGAAATAAAGGTTTTTCCTTTGATTCATGCACATGCATCCATTTAGTCCATAGGTTCAGCTGTTGACAGAGCTGCAGTTTGTATTGATTGCTTGGAAACAAAATATTATTGTCTGTTTGCGTATTATATCCCATATGGACAGATTACACAGTTTAGTGATTACCATTAATATATACCCATACTGGGTTTTACATTCTAGGATTACTTTTTCTTGGAGAAGACAGCCTTGCCTCTTCTCTGCACAGGATCAAAATCTATCTAGCACCTCAGGGATGCTTGACTACAAAGTTTTATTCCATCTAGCACATCTCCCCACCCTGTCAACATGATGGCAGGTGTTTGTGCTCTATTGCTGTTCCAGCTCTAACTCTTTGGCTTAAATGAAGAGTTCTAGAGACCTTTCTTCAGTATGACTAGCTAAATTGAGTATTACTGTCAAAAAAGTTTAAATTAAAATGTATATAGTTTTTACATTATGCAAAATGTCTATTGTTACTTACCTATCTATATTTCTACTCAATATTGACTTAATACTTGATCACCTTGATCCTAGCTACTTTTAAAAATGATTTGTTACTTATGAAGAGTCGTCTCTTTTAGTTGCTTAAAGAAGCCCAAAGGAGCCTCAAAGAACAGTGAGAACCCCTCTCACTGAATGTTAGACACGTTGATTTTGGTAGAGACCCAAAATAGCTCATCCTATTTGTAAGCTTCAGTGAAAACCATTCTGTCCCCCAGGAGGAGAAGGCTTGTTTTTTATAAATACAGAATTTGCAGTCCTATTCCATATAATCCAGGTGTAAAAGTGTCTCCATTCTAGCTAGCATTACTGTGGACACTCCACAGTAATGAACAGGCTAACATAATTCTTTAGTGGTTATGAGTCATTTAAGGAGTTGCTTTTGTTCAGATAAATCTGAGTACTCAGTTTCATAAAGGTGGATGGCTGGTGTATATTATGAAGCTTAATTTCCATGTTGAAACTGTTTATTCCTGCCCCTCTTTTTATTCCATTCATATTTCTGTAGTTCTTGGTGCAGTATCTTGCTGTCTGTACATTACTTATTCTTAGTACATGAGCATGGTCAAAATATTTTGATAACTTCTTGACAAGCATTACTGTTAGTGTTGTGTTAGATTTTTATTTTTCTTTTTCCTACTAATTTTGTCGTAAAATATTTGGAGGATTGACATACTGAGAGGCCTTCAGGTTCATTTTCATCTTAGCTAGTAGGTTGAAATTCCAACAAGAAAAAGTGTTTGTGCGTTAGGCTGAGGAAAGCTGTGGGTTCATATGAAAACTTCTATCTGTGTTGCCTGATGCTTCCTTTGGATTCCCTCTAAGTAGTAGCCTGAAGATTTGATGTAGCCTCTCTACAGGGTGGTATTTTATTTATTTATTTTTAAAGTAAATGTGCACCCAGACTATTTGAATTAAATAGTTAAATTTAACTGAATAGTTTGACCTTGCTGCGTGTGCCAAGTGGAAGGAAAATGTCAATCTGGGAGATGGGTGAGTGGAGGTGTGAGGGAGCTCTAGACAGGAGTAATGGTGTATTTCAGGTAGTTGGGTTGTCATTTGCAGACATCCAGAGCTGTATTATTTTTTAAGACTAGATACTTCTGCAAAGCACAAATATACTGTCCTTTAAATATGTGAAAATACTAAAGAGGAAATATTTACTTGAAATACTTTGTAACAGAAAGCCAACAATGTTTTATTTGTTTGGGTTTTTTAAGTTTCCCAAACTAAATACTGAAAAAAACCACTTGTAAACTGTGCACATTCACCTCCTGTTTACCTTGGAAAATTGATCACATTATTGCACTGCTGTGTTTTTAATATTTGTAAAAAGTTGGGTAAGAATATGGCTATAAAACCATTGGAATTTGTGTACTACAGGGTCAGCTAGTAACTTACAATGAGGGAGGGTAGTGACTAGAGTGCCTCAGCAGGCATGGCAAGCTCTTCAATCACATCTGTTGCTGGTGGAACAGTCATATATGTTGTCCTGCTATTGCTTCTGAAGAATTAATTTTCATTCTCTGTTGCTTCATTTGCATCTCTCAGAAGCTGCTTTTTCATTGAACTGTATGACTTTTTTTGTGATTAAATATCTATATATACACTTGTTGTTCTAGAAGCATCTTACAGGGAATCTGCTGGTCTACAAAATCAGCTGAGACTAGATAATAATATTAGTTATGAATTCTTTCTACTAGCAGTGGTATGCATGTGCACATCATCAGTGGAGATGGTAGAATTGTACCTACTAAACACACTTTGCATTATGGGATGCTGTGTTTAACGTGACCTTTTACTGAACTCTTTTCTGATCTGTTACTGAAGTTACCTTGGCTCCCTCTGTTTTTACTACAATACTGGTCAAGCTTTTTGCAGGTACTTGACTTTAGCTCTTGGCTCTGATTTGAGAAAGTGCTGATTCTCATACCTGAAATCAAGGGCAGCTTGCTTTCAACATAAAGTACTCCCCATTTTATACCTCTTTAGGAAATAACACCTCAGGGCTTAGATCTCATCTCCTTGGCAGATAGTTTCTGTAGTTTTTGCCAGTTTACTGCACCTGCAGCAAATCAATTGAATTGAGTATTTGAGTGTAGCTGCCTTGAAACTACCTCTGATTAGAGTAGGCAGCTAAATGTTTGATGATGATCATTTCAGACCGGGACCTGCAGTTCTTTGATAATGTTGAATAACCACAGTGACTAAATGTAAAATGAGAACAATGCAATTTTTGAAATTGAGTTTTGAAATCCATTGAAGTCTGTGGGCCATAAAGTACCCTGGTGAGAGCTGCTGTAGACTGGTGTGAGATAGGACTTCGGAGTCAGTTGTCAGAAATACTGATCCCTTTCTGATTGCTCTGTTTTCTGCTGTGTTAGGAAGAGGTAACTTCATTATCTTATGGAGCAATTCCTTCTGTCTTCTTGTTGTTCAGTCCCTGCAGATTTGTTTTATACTTGATTAACAACATATTCCCTCTGACTGAAGCTATGGGTAAATACTAGATGTGTAAGAACTGTGCTGAAGCCTGTCTTACTTGGAATATGCCATATATTCTTTTTTATAAATTGTTAATGCAGTTAAGTATTTGACAGTTTCAGAATTCTTATTGAAAAGTTAGGGTTATTGCCCTTATTTGTGATTTAAAAAAAAAAAAAGTTTACGTGAATTAGTAATGGGATTTGGCAACAAACATTTTTGCAGAATCATTTGTTTCTGGATCATCTGTTTCTTCTTCAATGTCCATGACTAATTAGCTTCTTTAAAAAAAAAAAAGTCTTTGAGCTAATACCTTAGTGAGAATCATCTGGTTTTAGATTTGATCCCCTAATTACTCTTTTAATTGGCATTTATTAGAGCTGTTTCACAAGTCAGGGCAGTAGACCTCCTTTGTTTTATTTAGAATGTTGTAAAAACAATTGAACTGGCAGCTGACTGCAGTTTTCTGTCGAGTAAGCAGCTTTGGAAAACTGGAGGGCTGTCAATTGTCTGATTTGCCTGGCTGTAAAAGTTAGAGATGAAATTTCAGCATATGGCTCTGTGTTAGCAGTTGCATGCATTAGTGGTTAAGCTGTGTCTGCTTCTTTAAACATTCACATTGCAGCTACTAAAAGGTGTTGGTGTCAGCCAGTGCTGTGGAGATGTAAAGTACGGTGTAAGGCAGTGTTATCTAGTTATGGCCCAGTAAAAAGTAGCTACATGTATTTGGTAGCATATCCAGTCCTAACCCAGGCTGATAGGAACATCAGCTTTTCTGTTGCGCCTCAGTAATTTAATACAAGGTCATTGTCAGCTGGGATGTAAATGTTTAAGTTCTTGTATTCAGCATGTTCAGGTTTTAGAACTCTTTAAAGATAATCAAGCCTGGAAATAAAATGATGCTTACATAAAACTCATCTTACTCATTCTGAAATATTTTGGAATGTTTTCCGATTGCCTGTGTGAACATATACACAAAATACACAGTCTCTTTGTCTGTTCTGAAAATACAGGAAGCTCTGTGCTGAGAGACAGCTTTGAAATGTAGTGAAAACTTTCTTGTGGCAAGAAAATTCATTCGCTCATAATTGTCCATAAAAATAATTGGAAAAATTCTACAGTTATGAATGGTCTTTAGGTCTAACTTATATTCTTACCATTCTAGAAGAGTTTGCGTTAATTTATGAAGGCTATTTAGACACCAGAATATTTCCTTTTACCATCTAGATTCTCTCAAATTCAGAACTGCTTCTCTCATTTGCCAATCAGCTCTCAATAGCACGGTCATTGTGAAATGATCTGTTTAAGTTTCAGATACAAAATGGAGCTTGTTTTAAAGTCTTTGCCAGTTAGAGACAGTCTTCTGAAATGGTCTGAATTAAACTTTTGTAATTGTAACAGTAAATGTCTAATATGAATTAAAAGAATAAATGAAGTATTTCTGGCAGTATTCATCCTGAAAACAAGGCATAATTAGCAAATGATTAGTTGCCAGTATTATGTCTTTGCATGACTTCACTGGCTGGATCCCAGAAATACTCATTTTTCACAGTGGTGAAAAACATGAAGGGCTTCTCTCAGATGTTGAATTCAAGTGGCAGTCTACAAATTTCTGGGACAAGGCTGCAAAATGACTGGTTGACCTTATCCCAGTTGTATAAGCCTGTAAGGCAAGGACTGCTGAGATGTTCTGTGTCCACAGAGTTCTGTGGTGAAGAATCCACCTTTTCCATTGGAAGTCATTTAGTTTCACACGCATCTCTGGATGCTGAGATATTTTTTCCATATGGACCTCTTCAGGCCACTGAAAATTGTCTTTTCTGTTTAGGTTTTTTCCTCCACCTTTGATATCTTTAGAGGAAATGCTTCTGTTTATCAAAACCTACATTTTGATCTACAATATTTGGGAGAACAGCTTGTTAATGCGTTTCATGAGATTGTTTAACATGTTGTTCAGACAGCAGACATACACAAAGTCCCTGTCCTAGACATGTTTAAATTGCCCAAAGAAGGCATTTCACTGGTGGTTTTTTGTTTTGTTTTTAATAATGGCTCTTAAAGGCCTGTAAAATTCTTGGGAGAGTTGTAGTGGATTTGGGGCCCTGAGAGCAGGTACCGCACCACAAGTCTCACACACGTTCAACCCTTGGCCGTTAATTAGTCCTTGTTACAGGCAATCTTTTCCTCTGCAAGTTTAAATGAAAAGGATGAGCTGTACTAGAAATTATCTCTTGGTCTAAGTATGATGAAGTATTAGGTTAGATAAACCTGAAGTCCAAACTAGCAATACATGCAAGCATGGACTGAAGATTTTTGAAGCTGTTTCATGAGTTATGAGGAGTTTGATCCAATGATTGCAGTTTCTGAGTTTTTGGACGTACGCTTTTGAGGTGAATGTGAGGGGGAGAGGAGGGAACCATTAGACCAGGTTCAGTAATAACTCTTTTTTTTTTTTTTGGGGGGGGGGGGTCATCAGTACTTGGTTTACCGAATTTTTACACCCGATCATATAAGTGCACTTATTAACACTAACAGGTAATCAGTTATCTTAGTCACCTGATGTAGGTAGAGTTAATTTGTATTTGTTCTCGGATCAGAAATACAACGTGAGATTTTTAGTGTGCTGTTTACACGTGAGAGAGCCTATGAACACTCATAGTCTCCTGCCATCTGAGCACCTTCAGTTGTCACTTCAGGGCAGATGAAACCCTAATAACTGTGGAGTAGAGGAAGTTAATCTTTATCCTGGACTGGTGTGCTTAAGAACTTTCTAACCAGTACATATCTTCAGACATATGTCAACTTTTATTACTAATTCTTAATTCCTCAATGTGACTTTTCTTATTGGCAATTCTTTATCTCACTTTGACATGCTGCTTATTTTATCTGCTGCTTCACTACCACTACAATGCTCAAGTGAGTTAGATCAGAGAATATACAAATGCAGTTGTCGGTGCTTCAGATGATGTGTCTACAGAGAGTTGTATTTGTCAGTGGTTTTGAGAGAAACCAGAAATCCAGCTATTTTTACTCTGGCGGTTTCTTAGGAAAATGTAGTGCTTAAAAACTTCCAAACTTGTGTTGTACTTGTTCAGCTTGCTTCACTTCCATTCGTGTTGTCACATACTGGTATAAGGAGCCAGTATCAGTGGCCTGGTTAGATGGATTTTGGAATTAGTAGGGCTCTGTGGTTGAGATCTGCTGTATGATTTGGGTTACTGGTTTCAATTTCAGGCTGTGGTATGAGTTTTTGGGGAGGGGAAATCTCTTTTAGAGCTTGGCAAGTGCTTTATGTGCTAGAGATACACAAGTAGGCAAGTTTGGATTTGGATCTGATAAAGACATAGCAAGAGTTACCCATGAAATAAAGTGCTGTGATATTTCTGTTTGATTAGCTGACGTGTTTACAAACCCCTTTAATAATACTTTCCCAAGATGAAATGGGTTTTTGTCTGTATGGTTTATGTTGTAAGAATATAGTTGCATTTTAGATACAAGGCTTGTAATTAAAGGAATGTGGGGTGGGAGGATGTGTTCATGTACTGTATCATGATCAGGAATAAACAGCGTGGGCTGTGCTGGCAGAATCTCAGTGAGGAGTTGCACTGTGTAGTAAGTGATGCTCTGGCATGCGTGAAGCATCATAGCTGATGTTGAAGTTTCTTGATTAAAATATTTCTGAGAAATAAAACAAAAATTGCTGTGTTCTCTGATATCCCACAAATCATGAGCTTAATTCAAGCTGTATGTAAATGGGAGTTGCTGGTATCATGCAGGTTGTTTTGGGTTTGCTTGGTATGGGGTTTCTTTTTTATATATAAAGCTAATTCTTGTCTTTAAAGAGGTAGTGTTTCAGGGCAGCATTCAGTGTGTCTTCATCCCTCACTCTGGTGTTCTCTAGCATCGGATTAAGTTGGTCTATTGCATAATTAGGAGACACAAAAAAGAACCCAGAAACACGACTTCTGCAGAACGAGCAGTGTATTGAAAGTCTTCTGAACTCCAGATCAGGCTCTTTAAAGATAGATTTCAGCTGTGATTGTTAGTGACAGAGAAGTATAAATGGGGCCTTTCTGCTTGTGCTTGTCACATGGACAGTCAGCCTTTGTGCAAGAGTCTGTGTGAGCCTCACTTATTTGTCAATTTTTCTTTGCATTTCTGCCTAAGAATAAACCCCCAAATTTTAGTACTTGCCTTGTGAAAATTCTTAATTTATTTACAGTGAGTGCTCTTCCAGTGTCTTGTTTATTGGAAAAGAAGAGAGGGGATGATGAGAAAACTATTCTTTATATCTATATTCCCTCATTACTCTCACTAGCATGCCAAATATCTAATGAAAAACTGCCTTGTGAATTGTTTGTTTGTTTATTTATTGAACAAAGCCTTGTCTGCTGATGTGACCTTATGGTTCCATAGTGCTAGAACTATGCCACTATACTATAAGTGGCATTTATCTGAAGTTCTGTCTTGGTATCTTTAATCCCACCTGTGGAATTAGTGCAAGATTTTGTTTGCATCCTCTCTTCCCTTCTGCTTTTTAGTATTAATTTGCAGATGATACTTTGGATGCTTGCTACATAAAAAATGGAATGGGGGAAAATATGTTATTTAAGGGTATAGTCAAGCCAGTTTTTTATGTTTAATTTTTATTGTTACAAATTGATGGTACCATTTACTTCAGGTGAGAAGCAAAAATAGGGGAACCTCTATGGAATGAAAAAGGAATTGATTTTCCCATCAGATCCAAATGCTTTTACTACAAGAGACCTTCACTGTAGCAGAGGTAGTTTACAGGAGTTATGTTTGCCCTTTGTGATGTCTTAGTGTACTATAACATGCTTAAGGACAAGGTGATCAACATCTGACTAGTTTAATAAATGTGATCACCTTTATTGTACAAAACTTTGGAGCATGCAAGGTTCCTTGACACAGCGAGCGTACGAGTGTTTGCACACCTGATACTCAGGACCTAAATATCCCTGTATGTGTCACTCTCTATTCTCCACCTAGAATTAGAGAAGATCTAGTTTACTTTTCACAAAGGAAAACCACAAATAACCAGTGTATTGAAGCCATTAGCTAACAACCTCAGTTAGCAGGATTTGTGATGTCTGCAGCAGACACTGGGGAAGGCTTCCCTAGAGGAGCCATGTACAAGTTCTTTAGTACTTTGAGCTCTTCAGGTGAATTCAAGTGAATTGAGAGCATTCAAGTGAAGTGGCTGCTACTGCTGTAGGTGTAGGGCTGGTGGACAGAGTGGTGTCTTCCTCCTCTGATTTATCAGCAAGGAGGGGAGACAGGAGGACTGTATTGGGATGCATGCCAGCCGATTCCTTGTCCATTGCCTAACTTCCAGATAAGAAACTGGATGCTGAAAACACCTTGTTTTGGTAATGAGGGGGGAGTTTATGTTCCTCCCTCAAAAAAAGAAGCTCGGTGATGCTGTAGTTGCTTTTGGCTGTTTGATATCCAGTGCACTGTATCTCTAGTGGTTGCTTTGGGCTTCAAAGCATGCTGGGTTGAGATCTCAAGAATCTCTTGAACGTGTAGGATTTACCTATTTTTTGGCTGGCACAGTAGGTCTGCATTCAGCAGTAAAGAGTAATAACATCTTAAGATGCATTCTGTCGATAGATGGGCCTGTGGAATGTCATTTGGACATGTATTTGAAAATGAGGAACACAAGTTCAGATGTATGCATTTCCAGTGACAGACCATTTTGAAAGAATCCTGCAGTTTACAGATAATCTGTCCAGATTTCTCTGGCTGGGCTTTCACTAAGGAAATTAATGGTGTGTGTCGCTCAGACAGATTATAACAAAACACCAGATAGACTCCAAGAGATCTAGTCATCCTTACCTTATTGTCAAACCCTTTGCATGCTGGGGGCTACCAATTAAGTTCAAATGTAAAGGCAATGTGAGAAGAACCAAACCCAGCTGTCAGTTTCTTTCAGAAAGTGACCGTGCTGTTTTAAACACAGACTACAAATAGGGAAGCTGTGACCGTAATCCCCCTCCTTAACCTTTTACATATCCAGTTAGAGAAGTCAGTAAAGGCTTTTTCAAACATCTCTCATTTTCTGGGCTGATTTGAACAGTGAGATCATAATCCCATGACCTCTTTCTTATTCTCCCTTTTCTTTGGAGGGGAAGAAACAGGATGCATCTGCGTTTTAGTGCATGTTGATTGTGGTGCAGAATCCTGCTGTCTTCATGGTTTGTTTTCTAGCAGCATCCTACATGGTTATGTGCTCTGCTTGCAGGGTGGGTGGAGTTTTAACCTGACAGACCCTTTTGCACAGTCTGCAGGATAGCAATGGGTAGACAAATGCCACATTTGGAGGGATTTTGCCTTTGTTTTCTATTTGCAAATAAATCCTCTCCACAATGTACTCATTGTACTGTGAAAGGAAAAGCAGACGTTTTGATTTGAAAATGGAATCTTGTTTATAATTCCTGAGTATAAACAGACTGTGGGGAAGGAAGCCTTACTGGAAAGCAAACCAACCGTATTAGACCATTTCATAAGACTGAATTCTGCGCCGGCAAGTAATAAATCACCTTTACAGTGTTTTGTACCAGTGGCCAGTGTGTGTGTACATGTATTTTTAGACAGGCTTCCACAGGGCAGCCTGATGGTTTGGTTATGTTTCTGTGTTATGCAAAACACGGTATATTACCAGCTCAACTCTCCTCCTGTTTTAAGTTCACAGTCTGACTTTATCTGCCCCGCTGTGATCTATGGACTGGTGCAGGGAGCAGGAGGCTGGTAAATGATAAAGCTGTCTTTCCACCTTAGTTTCCTTTAGAAATGGCATCGAGAGGTAATTGCTTTTCATTCCGCACTTCAGAAAGAGCGAGATAGAGAGGGAGGGTTTGCTTTTCCCCAGGGTGGTGCGGGTGTGACTGATGGAAGAGAGCCAGAAGAATTCGGCAAAGTAGCCAACTGTAAAGGGAATAATCCGTTTCTTCTGATGATGGATGGCACTTAGAAGGCAGCTGAGCTTGAAAGCCGTTTCTCATGCTGCTTAAGACTCTTCCATGTGCAGGTCAGCCATTGGGCAAATGCAAGCCTTCAAAGTGCATTCTTAATAGCTTGGCAGTTTACGCCTGACAAGCAGCAAGTAATTTGATTTTTAGTTCCTGGGAATATGTGTGGGTTTTGTTAGGGTTTTTTGTGTGGATTGTAATGTAGGAATGTTAATATTTTTCTAATTACATGATGAAAGAAATACCTTAAAGAACATGCTGCTATTAAGGCAACATTTTTGTTGTTGTTGTTTCTAAATATTGTAGATTGCTCTAATATCTAAAGAGTGATTCTATTTACATGCTGTTAAGAATATAGGTTAAAAATACATATTTCAGCTTATTGCCACAGCTGAGAAGCTGTTAAAATACTGGCCCCTCACTTTTCTGTGGAGCAAATACACAGCTACCTGGGACAAAGGATCTTTGTGTTGCCCTCAAAGAAACGGTCAGGGTGAGATTTGGCAATAAAATCTGTCATGGAGTGAAGCTATATTTGTATACAGTAACAATTGCAAGAGACACTTCTAGTCTGACAGGCAACACTCTTAGCTCTTGGAGAGTTTATGTGGTTACATTTACCTCTGGTTTGGTAAAAGAAGTATACTGTCTGGAATCCTGTTTGAGGAAAGGCTTCCTGGTAAAAATCTATACCAAGCTTACCCCCTGAGTTTCAGAGCTGTCTGCTGAGGAGATCTAAACTTGGAACAGCTGCTTTTATTTGGAGTTGGAGTTTGAGAAGTAAGATGAACGAAGAGTTTTTTATATTCAGTGTCCAATAAATAATAACATAACTATATAAACAAGAAAGTCTAAAACTATTCTAAAACTTGAGTCCCTTAGGTGTGCTTCCCTTCCCATGTGGTGTTCTGTGATGCAGGTAGTAGTGACCTGTTGCATGATTGCCAGTATTTTGACATGTGTAAGTGGAAAAAAAAATATTTACAATTTGTATATATTGTGGATTTATGAATATTTTTGTTATGCTAATGAGAAGGGGAGCGTTAGTCAATGTGACAAACACTGTTTTACCAACTACATAAAGCTGAGGAGCTGTTGCTGTTCTCTGGGACGAGTTGTTAGCTTCTAAATGGAGAAAAGAGCACAGCAAAAGGACTTCCATGTCTTTCACTGATAATTTCAGTTAAAGAACTTCTCTGCATGATTTCTGAAATGTCTGTGCTTTGAATATATCCATGGAATTGCCTGAAGTTTCTGCTGCACATCCAAGTCCCTCTACGGAGAGCTGCTCTAGAAGTGTAATTCTTGAAATACTGGTGGCAGTGAGTGCAAACAGTGCAACGTGAATGAGTTTCTGAATAACAGTTTGCTGGTAGGCAGCTATGTCAACAGCTTCAGACAGTGTAGCATGAACTAGAAATGAGCAAAAAAGAATCGAGCCACTGGGTCAGTGATTTGCAATTACATTCCTCCTTCTGATCCAAACTTGAACACTGAATTAATAAATGTTGCCTTCCAGACTGTCCTGTGACCTTTTTCCCTTGTTCTGCTTTTGCTGTGAGAAGTACAGCTGGAATACTGGTACCATATAGTTACAAGAAAAACTAAGGAAAGGCAAGTAACAGTGTTTATTTGTATTTTTTTTTTATGGAGTAGGGTTTGAATCTCATGAGTGAGGTGTCAAACTAGCTATGAAAGACACTTCAAAATGTGTCCTGTTTATTCATTGTAGTGGAGTTAAGTATCAGGCTGTAATTATTTTGGTAGTCTCTGTGCTGTAGATAAAAGCCTTTGATGCTTGTGCTTGTCCAACTTGTAATTGAGAAATGATTTTAAAATCCTTGAATGCAAGAGCTTCGTGGTTCTTGATAAGTGTTTTTTTTTTTTTAAAAAAAAAAAAAAAAGCTAAATCAAACTGGGGGAAGTTGTCAACTAAGGCTCTGGAGGCATTGCTGTTACTTGGTTTTACTTGTCACCTTGACTAATGACATAAGTAAAAGGGAAAACGTAATTAATTGGATTGATTTCAGGGAAACTCAGTTGAGAACTAATGTAAAAAAAAAGCCAAACAAACCAAACAGTTACAGTTAATAGAGGAAAGGGTACAGGGTGGGAAAGGACTGCGTTATATGATGGCTTTTGTTTTGTTTTTTCCTAAAATAAAGGGGAGAAAAAAAAAAAAAACCCAGCCATGTCAGGGAAAGAGGAGTGATGTAGAGAAACAAGAGATGAAGGAGAAGAAACAGCATGAATTCATATTCCTCAAAAATATGAGTTTTTACACTAGAGCAGTGGAAAAAAAACAATGAAAAGAATCTACAGAAGATGTAGAGTCATTCATTCATTAAATGGATCAGGGAAGCAATATTTTCTCCCTGATTAGGTAAAATTCTAGGTCTTGATATCTCAATACCCGAAAGTTAATAGATCCAGGAGGATTGAAAGGAATAGTGTAACTAAACATCCCAGAGTGAATCATCAAAATGATGAAGATTTAAATTGGTATGGCTTATCCAAACATTTAGTCATGAGGGTAAGAATCCTTTTTAAAACTCCCTAAAATGGAGAGCATCAAGGAGTGAAGGCCAGGGTGGTTACTTGGGAGGAACTGGGTCACATGCTGCTCTCTTGGTAAAACCAGAAACAGGGCAAAAGCAGACTGCTTTGGCTTCTGGCTCAGCAGCAGAGTGGATGGAACTGCCTTATGTTGAAACAAGATGTCCCACTGTTTGTACAGATAGGTTTCCAGTGTTGGTGGGACTGCAGTATTCTCTAATGTGTGTGTTTGTGCTTGTTTTTTTTTGTTTGTTTAATTATGAGACTACCGTTCAGTTTTTCCTTAAAGAAACAGGATTTTGGTCTAATGCTGCATTTCTTGTGCATCTTGTATTTACTGGAGTTACATTTATTAATGGTCAGTCTGGTATGTGTGTTAAGAAATTGTGGTAAAATATTGGAATCAGAATTCCTATATGAAAATTTCTGTTGCTCTCAGCATTTTAGTCTGATTTAGACCTTTCAAGCAGAATTCTCTTAAATTGTGTGAAATGCATTTTTATTAAGCTATTTGCACTAAATTTCTTAAAATGGGAAAAAGAATTTCTATGCTTTGATAATACATGAGCTCATAACTAAGATCTGTTACTGTTTCTTTTTATTCTAGTACATGAGAAACCATAAAGCAGTGGTAACAGAGGGTCAAAAATGTTGACAAATGAGTGATCTATTCCACGTGAGAATTAGCGTCTGCTCTGTACCTTGGCAAGACATTTGAACGCAGAAGGGTAAGCTGTTTTAATTGTTGCTATGAACTGCTTTACAGAAAAGGATTATGCAAATATTTGATTTTTTTTTTTTTTTCTTGGTTGAGCAGAGGTGGTCTGGGTTTTTTAAAGATTGGAATGAATGATTTAAGCTAAAGGGTCAGATGTTTTTGTTGTTGTTTCTTTCCCATTTAAAGTACTTGTAAAAAAGCCAAAAGATTAAGTTTATAGACTTTGGTGGTTCAAGAGGTGCTCCAGTCCATTTCCCCTATTAAACAGTACCCTTGATATGAAGTCAGCTGTTGAGTGTATGTTTGGACCAAGTTGTTGACCCAACGCTCTCTCAGTTGCAGTAACTGTATTGCAGTAACCCTGGTTTTGAGTGAGAGAGTAATGCTTGTTCATGACTATTACAAATTCTCTTTTCCCCTCCCTCTCTCTCATTCTTGACTTTCTTTCTAAAATAAAACAACAGGTATGTAAGTTCTTAGCTCTCTTCCTTTGACTCACTACTGAGGCAAGATGGGAGCTGATACAAAAAAAAAAAAAAAAAAGAGGGGCATGGGGTTGGAGAGAAATAATAAATAAATGAAAAAAACATCAAAGCTTGACAATTGCAAAAGGATCTTGTGGCCTGAGTACAAATGGCAGGAGATAGATTCTTTATGTATCTACTGGATTCTCCTTTTATCTCTGCACTTGACCACCTGATGGGTCTCTCCTCCTGTAGGGTGGGGCAAAGCCAGACCCAGTAGCAGAAAATGTTACTGGTGGGACTCATTACCAGTCCAAAATACTGAATAATTTTGCAAATACAAACATCTTTGAAACAGATTTCTTTAAGATGCTGAGATAGAAATTCTTTTGCTGATTTGCAGTATTTGGAATTCTGGAATTTAAAGACAAAGCTGGTTTTATGTGCAAAGTCCTTTATTTTAAGAACATTGAATCCTTGGGCTTTTAAAGGAGTACGTAGTTTTAGCATCCATCACTCCCTGAGTAAATGAAGAATGCAGTGTTGCAAAGCTGCAGCAGGACTTGCGTGGGAAACGCATAGAGTCGCACACAGGCTTAATCCTTGGCATTTTCAGAATCAGATGTTGACCAGTGACAGAATCTAGAAACTCCAAAACAGTGAACATATTCTAATTTCAGTGTAGTAGAAGGTAAAAGAAACGTTTCAGTTTCCCTGTGTCACTCTGAACAGGGTTAGAATTTATTTTTACTGTATCAGTGAGATGCTGCGGTAGTAAATGGTAGAAGGTTCTAGCTTGCATGACCTGGTTTGGCTGGATAACACTATTGATTTTATTTTTTTCAGTGCCTCTTCTTTAGTTAATTTTAACTTCATTTTCTGATTCTTGATTAGCTCAGTGGCAAGTTGTCATTACAGCATTTGACTCCCTAAGGACATGATCTATAAAGAAGGTTTTTGCAGTGGAGGGTTATGATTCGGGTAATTTACACATCATTTAAACAGCAGTTAGCCTAATACTCTGGAGTTTGAGATACTTGAAGTCCAAGAGTTTAATACCATAAATTAGTGTTTATATTAAGTATTCTTTAGAGACCTGCAGGAGAGGCCAGTGGGACACGTAACGTACCTTGTGGGTTTTTTTCTCCAATAAGCACGTGAAGTTAAAATCTCAAGGAAGATTAAGAAAGCAGTTGCACTTAATGCAGAACTGGCATTTAACATTTCATTGGGAAAGCTTTGTTTCTTCAAAACTGCCGTAATATTTGTTCTCCCAGACTCTGTATTTGGATTTGTGTTTCAATGGCCTATTCAAATACATGAAAATAATAAAATTGTCTTCATGTGGTTAGAGCAAGCTAATGAACTTTTGTGTTTATTGATTTGTGTTTACATTTCTTATGAGTTCAGTGCTGAGCTGTATTCTTAATATAGCTATGTTAGTTAAAACAATTTTTATAAGATACAAGGAATTTATCTCCATCTTATCACCTAAGTGGTTTTGTCAAGATGAGCTGGTGCCTCAGAATGCTATATAGAGGAAGCAGGTTAATGATAATTGAATTGAATTTCTATCTTTTCTGACTATTTTGGCACAGCATGTCTGTGGGCTGAAGTATGACTCTCCCTTTACCCAAGAAGCGATTGTTACTGAAAGATTTTCTATGTACATTAATGCTGTGGTTTCCAGCTCAGTACCACAATACAAAGCAATGTGGAAGTTGGCAGAAACAGTCCTGTTTTGTTGTCAGCCCTTATTTGTTGCCATGTGATAGGAGAAAAAAAATTCAGCACAGGTTGGTTTCTTTTTTTTTTTTTTTTTTTCCTTGTCCTTCTCTCCCCTTCTCCCCCCCCATGCCCCCCAGTTCCCTTGCTGAACTGGCTATGCACTTGTGCTTATGCAAATGTAAGAAAAAGGCAGCATAAGTGGGAGTGTTTGGGGACAGGCAGTGAGGAGCACAACTGCTCCAAGAGCGTTTTAAATCGAGCGTAAAACTGTTTATGTGACTAATGATGAGTAACATCAGAGCTAAACGTGTTTGGGTATGATTCTGTGAAGGGGTTTGCAGCCAGCTAGTTAGTAAGTGCATTTACAAAGTTTCTAAAAGTATCAGAAGCTGCTGTCTAGATTAAGTAGCTGTACTTGAATGGGATTAAGTCAAAGGGGTGTTATCTCACTGGGTGGTAAATAAATTGATGTGTCATGGCTTGGATCTGTATGTTTTAGTAAATAATATTAACCATGTATAACTTAAATCTATACATGAAACTATTTTTTTTCTCCTTAAACCACTCTTGTATTTGTGTGGTATATTTGTATGGTGTTCTGAGTAAAATATAGAAAGATGATGTTCAAATAGGAGCACAGACTTGCTAGGTACATAATCTGGATTTTGAAAATTCTTCCTAGAGATCTTTCACTGCTTTTCTCATAGGCTGAAATTTAGTCTTAATTGCACAATATTTGCCTGGTTTGGATTTTGTTGTTGTGTGTGTTGGTTTTCGTGATTCGAGAGTAGATCCTGTGTGCCAGTACACGTATGTGTACTTGGCATTGTTGACAATGAGCTGATCATTTAAAGCTCCATTTCTCTCTGCTGTTTCTGACAGGCTGCTACCATACATCCTGTCTTGTCTGCAGTGGCTGTGGATCTCTGCTTCCCATTCCAAACAGCTAGACTGGTTTTATCACTGCGTTTTCTTGGTTCCCTTTGTTGCCTGTGGTATTGGCAAGAAGCCAACCAAGGCTGCAGCCAAATGATTCAGAATGTAAAATTTCTTCCTGGTCTCTTTCAAGGTATTATCTTGAGCTTATTAGAGTCACCTATATTACAAACACCCTGCTATTTGGGAGAGACTCACTGCTTTTTAGAGGGCCATTAAACTTTTGAAAAATTGCAGATGGTGAAGATTCTGCCAAATTTCCAATTAAATTCTTCTTCATAGGCAATTATCCTTTTTTTAACCTGCTTCTAGGTTGCGTTATTTTTAGTTTTAGTTTAGTGTTAGGCTTTAGCATCTCTGAAAGTCAAGCAGTTATCTCATTATAAGCCATTTTTATTTCTAACTTTTTGCAGTATTATTCAAATAAATGACTTTGTTACACATTATGCCAAAATGCACTGCAAGGTCAAACTCTAATTGCCTTTTAGTTTAAGGCTTGTTTGAGACATACAATTATAGCTGCTTTATCCTCGTTCACTGAAGTAACAATAAGAGCCAAGGGACTGTCTGTAGAAAAATGGGGCTCGTCAGTAGTGAGATCTACCCTATCATTCAGAAGTGTCAGCAGCCAGGGAACCTGCTTGATGACTGCATACCTGTAATGACTAAATATCTATAATCTGTGTTTAAAGAAGCAAGCAAACAAAAAAATGAATTGATTTTGTTCTCGCATGTGTGATTCTTCACAGCCTTCCCGTTCCTCTCCCCCGTCCCATCCCCTGTCCGTCCTTCCCCAACCCACAAATAATTCTTAAACTGGTTTTGGAAGTAAATCCCTAGTCTCTGTAGTTTGCTTAGTTTGCTCTCTAAATGCCTACTTTCATTAACAATGTTCTGATATTGAAATTCCTCCTCAAAACTACCTGCCTCCTTTCTTTACTAAGCTACAAAAAATATGGCATCTGGCCTTACCAGGAGTAGCTGATGGCTATCAAATCCTGCACTTATAGAGGTGCGTGTTTTCACCAGGCGCAAGCAGATGCATTCAAGTAGCAGAGGTCAACTCCAACAGCTTTGTGAGATGACTGTAGAGTCTATTTTATTCTTTGTAGTAAAGATGTAGGCAGAGAAGTTACGCAGCTGTCCTCTTTCTAACCCTCGATTCTGTTTTTAAATGCAGATATATTCTTTCCATACTTTTGAATCATGGTAAAGCATTAAATTAAAAACCAGTCAGTCTGTTTGTGGTAAGCAGCTCACTAGCTTTGCATTCAAATTCTTATTTATTACCTAATTTCTTTTAATTTTTTTTAATCTGCCACCTGTTACATGGTATGTGGAATTGAAAGAGACTTCATTCTAAACTTCCAAATGCAATCTGTTGTCACTTCTTATTTTTATTAATGAATTACTTTATTGTTAAGATCTCTCTCCCTAAAGTTAACATGCTTAACAAATATGAGAGGTTTCTATTCTTTTTTTATCTTCTCTTGGAGTGAAAAGATCAACCGCAATATTTTTGGCTGTTCTTGAGACAGGGAAAGGATTACATTTCACATCTTAATTATTATGGATTTAGCATGAAAATATGTAATATTCTTGTTAAGCAACAAGGTATTGTTTTGTAACTCATGTTGTGTTTATTTTCTCATGGTTTATATATTTGGTTTTGTATTTATAAATCACTGCCTGTAATCAATTTCCTGAACTGGAAAATTTACAGATTTGTTTGTTTTATCATGTTAATCAAAGTTAAAAGACTGTTAGATTCTGGACTTTTATAGACAGAAATACCTTAACTGAACAAAAATTACTAATGACATAAATATAAAACCAGTGAAGTGCCTTCCACCCCCTCCTGTTGAATTACTTCCTTTTTGTAGTAATTACCACTTTTGCATGACATAGGTGAGATTAATTTTGCACAATCACTTGTGTAGTGGAATTCCCAAAAGATTTAAATATAAGTAGTTCAAGAAACAAATTAGAACTTGCATGCTTACAGTTATGAACTAAGTGAAGAAAAAGGAGCATAGAAGTTTAGCAGACTGTTTGGGAACTTCTGTTGACAAATACACTGTAGTACTTAATGTCTCTCTGATTCCCACTTGAAAATACTTCCTCTTCAGTTCTTTTCCAGCTTATCAAGGCATGTAAGTAATTTCACATGTAATTTTTTCTCCTAGCTGAAATAATGCTTTATGCTTTTAGTTTTTAAGGTAACTGCTGATCTCTTTTTTTGTTTTTCCTCTCTGTTCCCTCCCTCCCCCCCCATCCATAACAAGACTTTTTTTTTTTTTTTTAAATATATATATATATATATAAATTTGTATTGTGAATTACATTGGTATTGTTGAGACACTGATTTCTTTCTTTGAGGCTTCTCAAGTGACCTAGATCACTTCACAACCTTCATCACATTTCACAAGATACGGGCACGTGTGGATTTGAGGAAAAAGGAAGCTCCTCTTGTATCCTGTTCATCTCTGCTACTACCGAAAAAGGAGGTTATAGCCAGGTGGAAGTTGGTCTTTCTCCCAAGTAACAAGTGATAGGACAAGAGGAAATGGCCTTAAGTTGCACCAGGGGATGTTTAGATTAAAAAATTCTATATAGAAAGGTCTATAAGGCACTGGAATAAGCTGCCCAGGGAAGTGGTGGAGGCACCATCCCTGGAGAAGCTGACGTGGTGCTGAGGGACATGGTTTAGTGGAGACCTGGCAGTGCTGGGTTAATAGTTGGACTTGATCTTAAAAGGTCTCTTCTAACCAAAACTATTCTGAGATTCTATTCTATCAGGCAGGCTTCCATGTGGAAGAATAGTTATCCTGACAAGGATAAATATATAAATATATAAATATATCTCCCATCCTAGCAGTTAAATTCCATGATGATATCTTTTAGAGCTAATAAATAGGATTAAGGAGTGCTTCCTCTGTAGCAAAGGATGATGAAGATGATAACTGAATTCTCTTCTGTTTCACAAAGATTGTAATAAGCCCATTTTACTCCTTCTCCTTCCTTAATTCAAAAAGTCTCAGGGAGGCATCAGTGGATTAGTATCCTTTGACACTTATCAGTGGTGAATTTTAATGAACCTTTTATAATAAGTAAAAAAGGTTATTCTTCATAATTTGCCTTTAAAGTTGAACTGCTATATTATTGTCAAATCACATTTCAATATCAAGCACAGGCTATTCATAAAAAATGACCTCAAAAGTAAAGCCTAAAAAGAATGGGAAGTAAAATGTAAAAGAGGACTTCAAAAAAAAAAAAAATTAATTGTATTTAGTCCAAATATGATGTATGGCATCATTACATAGTGTACATAGGCACTTAAAGAATCTCTCCTTTTTTGTAGCTCAACCTTTTCTTTTGCCTTTGAATCTTGTATGATTGCAGCTCCACTACATCTCTGGGTAAGTAACCCCACTGAAGCATACTCATGAGAAATGTTGTTCAACCATTTACTTATAGGAGTTTGAAATTTTGGTTTTGGTTACACACTATTAATCATAAAGTCCATGAAGCTACATTGAGGTGAAACTTAACACATTTTTGCTTTTCTAAAAAATAGGAAAGCCCCTGAATTTATTAACTATTAAAGCTGCAGCTTTTAATCATTACTCCTTTCCTGACAGAGAAGAACTACAATCCTAAAAGGAACACAGCAACTCTTACAAGGAGTATAAACCAGGCTCTTCTTGCAGATGTTGTGTATCTGTCCCAGGGTGGGTAGTGGTTATGGCTCTCAAAGGACATGGAAAATGTAGGCTGGAGGCCCTCTGGCAGATACAGAAAGCAGATAATCCTCAGAAAGTGCTTTCAGGTATCACATAGAAATGGAGGAGGAGATGTTTCCTTCTCCTGTATTTTGAAAGTAAGGTAAGACATCTCTTTGTGTCAGAGAAAGTGTCTAAGTAGCAATGGCTGGATTTTAAGGCATACCTCTCCAAAGAGGGCTTTCTATCTGTTAATGTAGTGACTAGCACTGCTTCTGCTGGGAGTCCCCTATTGACCCTATTTCTCAAAGGCTTAAGATTCAATAATGGGCTCAAATTAAATTAACAAGATCAGACTGCATATTCCCCCCCAGGAAGAGAATAATACCCCCTATTCTTCAACTGTTTGTGAAAAACGGTGTTTTATTATCTGAGGTTTATAAACATTGTGGTGGAGAAAACAAAATTTCATTCCAGTGAAAAATGTACTTCTATTCACTTCAGAAATCAGTCACTGCTCCACTGCTCTCAGCAGACAGTCTGAAGAAAATAATAGCTTCAAAAGTGAATGGAGCAGAGGAAGGACATGTCAACTACCAAATTCCCTAGTACAATCTGATGATCTATCTTCCATCTTGCTTTAAACAAACATGTATCAGTATTTGAGTCACATTAGTTGTCTAAATGTAATTTTATAGAAAATATAATTATATTAAGCAAACATCTCTGTATCGGTGTTTTGAAGTTTTGATTTTCTTTTCAACAAATAAGAAGGCCTGAAATTCTGTTGTAATTTGAAGAAACATTATGCTTTAGGAGCTGACAGGGACATAAGTTCCTTCCTTTACTCTTGGTGTAAGTTTTGTTTTCCAAACAAGAAGCTCTGTGATCAATGCTCTGAGGGCATCATATTGTTAATATGACAATAGCCTTTGTAGAACAGTACAGTTTTCATCAGTATACTGTCAGTATCAGAAAAATGAAAAGACACTCCTACCCTACAGTGTTGACAAATTATAAAAGCTTACACACACTGTAAGTCCTGATATAAAACTGTTTTTCATTCTGAGCTCAGAGGGAGACAAAGTTAGCTGCATATGGAATATTATCTAATGAATCTTACACATATTATCAGCTACATTTCTATTTAGCTAAAAGCTCTTGCTATCCAGAAGGAGAAGAGTAATCACTCAATCAAATGAATTGCAAACACATTTGCTAGTGAATTATTCAGCTCAGAAATTAATACTTTCCTTAAAATGCCTAGCATTCATTTGTTCGTTTTTTTTTTGTTTTTTTTTTTTTCTGTTTGGGACAAAAGCCAGAGGCTGGTTATGATGGAAACCGAAATGCTTTATTTATTCACATAACACTTGCTGCACACAGCAGGAACATAGACTTCTTCTTCCCTGCCAATATCTCTCAGTCATGGAGAGACCACCTGCGTTGTATGTCTACATATTTTAGTAAGAAAATAACATAGCAAAAGGCTTTTTAGATTAATAAATAAAAAGGAAGCAAATAGGGTTAGGATAGAGTTAAGGATAATTTAGGAAAAAAACCCACCTAAATTATCAATTATTAGAAACTGAGGAAAATATTATGATAGACTGACAGAGAAAGGATTGATGACATATCAAGGTGATTGTTTGGAGATTATTGTATTTAAATATAAGAAAATCTCATGGTAATCACATAAAGGAGATAGACATTCTCTATCCAAGGACTCAAAAAAATGTCTTGGGATCTTAGTTTCTCTGTGGAAAAGAGTTTTCATCTCTCAAATAAAAAGGAGAAAAAGAGATGAGTGTTAATGTCTTAGAGTCAATAAGCATGTTGGCTTAAGATCATAGCAGGAATTATTAGGAAAGAATAATCAAGATATGATAGCAAGTAGATAGGAGATAAAATTAATCATGAAGTTTAAGTACACTGAATGAGACTAAATTGTTATAGTATTTCATAAAAAAAAGCATTTTCTAGAGACAATAAATGTAGATTTATCTTCCATGGGTCTGGTATATCAGACACCAACCTGCAACTCATTATGGAAGTATCAATATGTAAGGTGCTGAGGAAACTTAATACGTAATATAGGACTATTTAGATCATTTGTGTTCAGAAACATTAAATCTAATCAAGATGGCACTCAGGAGGAACATCAAGACTACTCATGAGGAAAGAAAACCTTTTGCTCTAGAGGCTGTTTGTAAAATGAAAGCTAAGGTGTGTGCATGTGACAGAACTTTCTATTTTATGTGTTAACTCATGGATATTGTCAGTAGACAGTGGAAACCTCTATTAACAGTAAAGAAGTTTAGGTGTCAAATTCACGTTGTAGATAACTTCATTCAGATATCTCGACATGGAATTGAATCTCACCGTTAGTTTTTAGTTCTGCAGACATAAATGCCTGTTATGACCTGACATAATTCTAGTGACAAAATTCCAGCTGCTGTTCACAAGAGAATGACTTGGAAAATTACCCATTGTCCCTACTTGCTGTGGCTTTGGTTTGTAAAATGAAGCAGCTTGAATGCAAGAGCTTCAGCTAATACTGAACTTGGAAGGACGCTTGTGGTGTGCATTGCCTTTCAACTACAAACATGCATCCAGTCCGTGGAATAGGACTAGAACAATTACAGAAATAAATTCAGAATTAGGCAGTGGGGACAGTGTCAAGTTTTTGCTGCTCCTATTGATCCATTCTACCTGCTCACATAGAAATATCTGTAAGGTATCCAATACACCTGCACAGGGCTGACAAAACAACACAAGTCCTCTGAGAGGACTTAACTGCTTATAGCTCAGACACAAAGGTTTATAGCAGGTGCATGTCTTTTTGAAGTCTACATGTGAGCCAGTATGACACTGTATGACTTTCAAAGGGCAGAAAGAGTTTGTGTGGAGGTAGCTGACTCAAGCTGACTCAACGTAATATTAGAGACAGTCTAAAAAATTAAGGCATATAAAGTCTGCTAATGATGGTGGTGGTGAGCACCAAGTTCAATGCTGATCTTTGAATTTAAATACCCACTCTCTCAGAAATCAATAAACCACAAGCTTCACTGAATATTATATATCCATGAAGCTAAAAAAACCCCTCAACAAACTAATAATGAAATGTGCTAAATTGAAACTGAGTGTAAATTTCAAAGTGTATCTGATATCTATGTGTGTTATATTTTTCCACTATAATTTTATCTTAAATAGTGCAGCTGCGGGATACACAGCTTGCAATGCCTGAGTCTAGAATATCAGCAAGTTTGGAAACTAATATTAGCATAATTTCCTTTCTGTAATATCAATTTTGCTAATTACAATATAAACCAGTAAACCAGGTTAAGAATTGTTACGAAACCAAAGAAGTATGAATGAGAGTGTAAATATTCTTCTTCAAGGCTTCAGGATTGGACTTCCATTGTCACTGGAAGGATGAAAAACACTCAGTTATTATAGTTTTCATACAATATTTCCAAGTGATTATTTTCCCTCTAAAAATACTTGCAATCTATTCAAAGCTATTGTTCATCAGTAACACAATATCACAAACATTCTTAATACATTTCTTTAAAAAAAACTGCATTAGCTCACACAATTCAGTTATTTCAGCAATTGTTCTTCTTTTGCCAATAAAGTGTGCACCAGGGAGAGTAAGATCCCAGTAGTGTTTTTAACAGAAGGATGAAAGTTCATACTGTTTGCATATGAGATGATGATGTGAACAGAAAGGTGTTCTCCGATTCCAAGTCTCTGCTGAGAAGCTGATGGATGGAAATAAGCTTATAGGAAATGCTGAATCTTTGCTTATAGATGGTGTTTCAAAGTCCTTTATTTGGCAGTCAGACATTCCTTCTCTTAATCAGTGTTGACTGACAAGTCAGTCAGGAAATGTGATGATGGAGATGAACAGGGTGGAAGGTTCCCACAAATGTGAATTACAAAATTCAGCTTCCTTTAGGCTTTATGTGATTTAGAGAAGAGGACTGAGTAGAATATCATATTTAAGGATTGCTCATCTGGGAAGTATGGTAGGATTTTAAACAAGTTTCCTTTATTTTATTGTATTTTGAATAAAAAGTAGGTATTTTTTTTCCTTCCTGATGCTTTATAAACAGAAAACTTGTGAGAGTGACTGTAATCTTTGGCCTTATTTTGAGGGGAAGGATAGAGAAGTAGGAAATACAGTCATCATTATCTTGGTATAAAAAAGGGAGGTCTATTTTGCCTGACATATTGTTGTGATTATTTTCTGTTTGATTAATCCTTATGGAAAAATGAAACATAATAGTACTCTGGATACTTTTACCTCTCCACCGTCTTACAGACAAAATATTAATTCATGAATATATGTTACTACCCACCATAGAAGTTCTCAGATATTATTTACAGGCAGTAGAGGACATACTTGTTTATATGATGGAAATTCTCAGCTCTTTACCGCCAGCGACAGTTTTACCTTCACCCACCAGGGCCAGGATGTGCATTAGTTCTTCCTATCCCTTACAAAATCAGTAAGCAGAGACTTCCATTAAGATTAAGATAATGAGAAGGGGAAACTTTAATTTTCATTCTGTATCATCATTCATAGGAGGTTCTTACAAACAGATGTCCTGATCCTGTTACTAGAAATTGTTTAAAAATTCTGCAACGGACACTGGAGTCTGGATGCTGAAGGAGCCAAACAGTTGAGGCAGCAAAAGTTATCATTGCTACATGACCTTCAGGATTTTACTGAGGACTTGTAACAGACAGTGACACAGTGTCTGGATATTAATAGAAATGAATGGTGGACAGCTTGCATTTGGAACTTTATATTTGTTAAATAACAATTACAGAGTAAGAAAAAATAGAAGTCAATTGTGTGGCCATTTTTGGTGTGGAGGAAGAATTAGCAATGGCTAGTTTGGTTAGGCTATACATACTTCTACCTCCCTCTGGGTTTTGTTTTGGGTTTTTTTTTGGTTTGGTTTGGTTTGGTTTTTGTGGTATATTTTGGTTGGTTGGTTGTTTTGTTTTGTTTTGTTTCATTTTGTTATGTTTTTTCTTCATTGCTTTTTGATTTTATCTTTCATACTGAAGTCTATTTTAATAGGACTTTAGCACAAATATCACAGCAATCAGGAAAGCATTACAGTTCGTTAAAAGCTTTGCAAACTTTAACACTTAGGAATTGGTTAAAAGAAAAGTTGGTTATTGAAGTCTTTAGAAGCTTTTCCCCTGGATTTCTCACTTGGGTCTAAAAACAGGAGTATAATAATGGTTTGTGTACATGTTGAAAATAAGAACTTCAAAGATGCAAATGGAGAGAAGCTGCCCTAACTTATTTAGCCTGTGATCCCTCACAGTGTTCTGATCTGAGCAATGTGTCATTTCTCATTAGGCTGGGTATGGGACTGTCAGTATCTTTTAATGTAGATTACAAGGAATCAGGCCAAGTATTTGTAAATAGTAGAAACCTTTATTTCTCCTTGAGTGGCTGTGGACTTTCTCATTTCCCCTTGCTTTCTCTTGCTGCTTCATAATAGATGTACAAGCCACCACTTAAGTAAGCAGAAAGCCATATACTTTATACACATTTTTTATATTATGACTCTAGATATAGTCTTTTTATTTAAATATTATTGACCTAATTAGAAACAAGACTATGTTTGGCTCAGTCCTGTGGCAAACCACAAAATTATTTGTATTGACATTACCTCACATTTTTGAAACATTATGGTGTATTTTCTGTGTATAATATCTTAAGCCATTAGAATATGCTAAGATTTATCATTAATGTACTGCAAACTACTTCAAACACTATTTAAGTTAATGTACGCAAACTGGTTTAGGGCAGTTTTTTTCAAAGGACCCACCCAAAGGGCCTCTCATTTTGTTATTTCTCTTTGCACAGTAGTATTTGTGCATGGTACAAATGGTGTCCATGTATGTAAATGTAACTTCAAGTGTTTGACACTAGAAGTCCATTTTTGATAACAATTGTGCCTTCTGTTCTAAGCACAGGGAATATAAAGTATCATTTCTGAGGTGTTACAGAGCAGTAAAGTTTGGTAACTACTGATAAGTCAGAATAAACATAGTCTCTTGGACTGCCTTTTCCTTTGTATGGGTAGGTTGGCTGTGATTGGTTTTAGTGGTGCTTTGTATTAATGACTTCATTTGGACCAGTAACTTAGACATATAGTTTGCTTTAAAGACTTTATTAATAACATTAAAGTCAATGATTATATAAGGGTCCTAAAATTTAAACAACTGTTAAGTTATTAAACTGAATCAGAGCCAAATTAGCAACAGAATAGAGGTTCAAATAGGTAATCTATTCTGTACAGAAATTAAAACAAAACAAAACAAGAATATTTAAATTATTCTTTTTCACTAGTACACTCAAATAAGAGATATCACTTAGTACATTTTGAAAATCTAGCATGACTTTTCTGATTGGCACCACAGCATTCTACTCAAATATTTTGCCCCAAAATGTATTTAGTCTTGTGTAAATAAGAAAAACTGGAAGAATTCCTCAGAAGATACATCAGGGTAAGTGTCCCAGAGGCCCATTTAAGGTGTGTGCTTCTCTTGACTGTAGTCCAAATGGTCTTTTATAAAATATGTTGGGTTTAAAATAATCTCTCTCTAAATATGCTGAAATTACTCTAAAATTATGAAAAGATTCTATTGTATTTCTCACATTCTGTATTGTACTCTCAATCCATTTAAAATTAAAATATAT
>JANHGN010018744.1:0-23408 GCA_024605025.1 Megaceryle maxima | reverse complement strand
TTAACTTGTTTGCTTCTAAAAAACGTGCTAAATTTATGGCTAAAATTCAGCCTTTGAGCAGAATTAAGCAGGCAACAACATCAAAGCTTTGTTTCATCATCTTTAGACTGATCTGTTGGAAAAGACAGCTGGACCTTATTAAACACCTTTTAAATGCTGTAGTTTTAATTAAGTAACATCCATGTTACATTAACATTACAAAATAATTAACTAAAGAAAAGCTAGTATTGACTAATCATGACTGCTTAACATCTTCTCACCAGTGGGCTATAAAGTATTAATCTATTAAAGCAGAACTTGTTCTTAAATAAGCGTCTCAAGATTTTAAATTAACAAGTCTGATACACTAATGGCTACGCTTCTACTTACTCAAAAGCAGATCTGGAGAGAAGTTAAGGGCAGGGAGTGGAGTTCAACATCTAAACTAAGGGACATAATCTGGAGAGGAAATTCATCAAATTTATAACACCCCTAAGAGACTGCAATTGCAGAAAACTTGTTAAGTCAACACCTCATGAATTAGCTTCATATTCAACTTTCCCAATTTCACATAAACATACAAGGAAGTAGATAATTTTGTTATTAATACTGAGAATTAGTTTTAATTACATAAGCAGGTTTATGTTTCCATAATTTTGTTCTTTACACTGTGTCTTTGAATGCTCATTCTGAGAAGACAGCATTTAACCTGTATAGCCTCACAGTTCCTGAGGAGACCGTTAACTTCTTCGTTAAACGCTAACAGGATACTTTGTGCAATTTTAAATAGGCACATGGTCATCAACGCTTTTTGATACTGGACTGAAAATGGGGTCACATTCTCTGCTACATTACTTGATAAATTAAAAAAACAAACAAACAAACAAACAAAACAAAACCACAATCCTAGATTGGTATTGAAGACAAATTCTAAGCTAAACAAAAGTAATGCAGCGGTCTACTGCATGACTGACCACACTTGCAAAGCCCTGAACTCAACATGTTGCATTATATCTAATGAGAGAAATGCACTAAGCTTTAAATGACACATGTAATCAATTCTAAAATGCTACCACATTGTTCTCTATGTCAGTAGAGAGAAATCTAATGATTCTAAAATTTCAGAAAAAAAAATATGGAGGGTACAGAACTGCTGGCATCTGGTCTGCAGAACTTTCAACCAACTCTGGAACAGTCTGTAGATTAAAGAACTACCTGATGGCAAACATTAACACCTTCCACCATGCTTCATCTTAGGTCTGTTTTCTGCTCCATACCCTTTAAAAAGTTTTAATACTCTGCAAGAGAAAGGTGTGTGGGGTTTTTTTGTTTGTTTGTTTGGATTTGGTTTTTATTTTCTTGTTTGTTTGTTTTTAAACTGTTGTTAAATAATAAGAAATTAAGGCAGGAATTTAAACTCTGGTAAATTATTTCTTATTTTACAGGGCATTCTTCCTCCTAAATACATTTCCAAAACCATATTTACTTAGAAAATTATTTCATTGGAACTTTTATGTGTCCTTAAAAAGATCCTAGTCCTAAAGAATGTGTGTTGAGAGGGATGCTCGAGGCAATAAATGTATGGACATAGCAGCATGAGGCTAAAGGATAATGAGGGACACAGAGCTCCTGAGAGTGGAATGGTAGGAAATTGGGTCCTTCGGAATCTCTGCTATGAAAGAGAAAGGGAAATAGAAAGCTCCTTAAATAAAGAGCATAGAAGATGACACAGGCAGAGTTTCAGGGGAGAATGCACAGGAACAGAGCCCTCTAGTATGTCTGATAAACTCTGCTCTGCAGAGCACAGGAAGGTAAAACTCAGCTAACAAGAGGCGGGGGGGGAAGGTTTGCTAAAATGCTGTGTTATTTATTCTCTCTCATCATACAGTCTCATTAAATTTCAGCTTTTAACTAAACACAGTTCAGTGCCAGGAACTTCAGAGAAATTAAACATATGAAAACAATTACTCATGTGTGTAGTCCCTTTAGAATCTACAAAACAACTTGAGAGGAAAGTTGCTCATGTGTTTAACACTGAATAAAAGAATCTGAAATATATTCAAATAATTTTCAGAGACCAAGCCTGTCTTCACTGTACACCTCATGGATTGTTTATAGGATGAAAAAAAATTCAGACTACTTTTCCAGAATAGCTCCCCATGTGGACATACTTATTCTAGATTAAAAGAGGCCCTTCCCAGATTTATTTTTTCTGGATACAGGTATGCATATGATGTAGTAAAGCCATCCACATGAAAAGACCATCCATATGGAAAGCTCCTTTGCAATACTGTTCTCCTTTAAACAAATTTTCTACCTTCATCTGAAATAAGATTGTGTAGGAATACATTAAAATGTCTGTGAAACGTCAGTGAAAGAAATCCTAGAATTCAAATTCTAAAATCCTGGACCCATTATAATCACTAACAGTTCTTAGCAAAACAAATTTGTTGCTCATCCTTATTTTTCTACTACAGGCATATAGAATCATTTAGGTTGGAAAAGCCCCCTAAAATCAGTATGCTGAGCTTGCAAGGCAAATGTCAAAGTATTACTAGAAATGGCAATTAATATGGGTATGTATTTTGCAATGGAAGTTAATAAAAAAAAATTTAGAAAAATCACATCTAAAGACTTTTGCTTTGAAAATATGAGCTATTAAAAATAATTTAAGGAGCTATGAATCAAAACATCAAATATCTTCTCATCACGTTATTTTAACTGTAGCCCAGTAACACACTCTCATCAAGTCAAGCCTGTACTGACACAAAATATTGAGGAAACTTCACACTGTATTTTGTAGAGTGGAAGAAAAATGAGCATTACTTGTATAAATGTACCAAGATGGAACACAGACTTTCAAAAACAACATTCAATAAAAAAAAGATTTACCAGGGGTGGGAAATGCACCACACATTGCCAGTTTTAGCAGAGGAAAACATCCAATGTGTGTGTGCATCTAAATGTACATACAAACACACAGACATCTACATTTCTCCTTAGACTAAACAACTACTAACAGTTGACTGATATTTTTCTAGATTGTTTACACATGCTGTCAAGAATTACCTCGATTCAACTGCTTCATTTAATACAATCTAGACATTTTTACTTTCTCTATACTGAATGTTAAGATTTATTCATGCCCTTAACATACATTAATTAGAGACTACTTATAAATAACCTGCAATAAAAGTATCTATTTGAATAGGATACAATTACTTTAGGGCTTGTGTCTTTTCAATCAGTGTCCCTGCAGTGTTTAGAGTGGCAGAGGGGAAGTGGCCTGTGGTTAAACAGAGGAAATACCAAGGCATTTTAATAGAGCAAACAGTCTCTTTACTTCCTACAGGGTACTACTTCAAAGGCAACTCTGCTCCAGATCAGACAATGTGTTAGAGGGGCCATCAGTCATTTAATAGTATGTCAAGTCTACTCAAAACTTACATGCAGACCAAGATAAATACCACATAACTGAGACAATGGGTACCATCATGCAGTCATTACTCTAATAAAGTGCTGCCCTGCTTGGATTATGTAGGCAACCATAAGGAAAACTCGCATTACAAAATCAGGCCGTGAAATTATAGCTAAGCAATCAGACAAGATATCTATTAAACTGGCTGGGGAAGTCTGAACTTGAAGCTGAAAATATAATAAAACCAGAAACTAGTACAAATACTTAAAAAGCTAAAATGTCATATTTGTTGTGAGACAAAGGGGGCCTTATCCTAACTGGAAAGAGTGTAATTTCTACTACACCTAAAAGCCAGTCAAAATAATTATATTTTAAAACATGTCTTATGGCTTATTTAAGTTTAATACACACAGTGACATTAATTATGTAAGCAAAATTAATACATTAAAAACTGCATCTGCATATTTCTATAAACTTCAAAATACCCTATTCACGTGTTTCTACTTTAAATAGTGATAATTTAGTAATAGCTGATGCAAAACTTGACAGTAAACAGTGGTCGTTATGAGCCTGTGGAGAATCTTGCCTGTATTAAGGGTATGTCTGGTTGAACATACAATAGACATGGTGAGCCAAAACATTTTATTCGCAATTATCACTTAAAAGGACCTAATAAAAGAATTTAAACCTTCAATGGTTCCATCCAACACACAAAAAAATCAGGTCTTAAGGTTTATCAGGGTTTGAAGTTTGTTTTTCTACACTCTTTTACACATTTTCCAATGCTTTCGTCTTCCTAAACCATGCCCTACAAACTTCTGAACTGTGTGTTCCAGTAAGGTTCTCAAAGGATCTGATCTGAAACCAAGAAAATCCTTAGTGACAGTCTAACAAAAAGGAAAAGCAATGAAAGTCAGTTGTGTTCCCTCCAGTGTTCCTGGATCACCGCGCTTCAACTACATTTGTAACCAGACATCAGCAGAAAGGACAACACAGAATTCCAAAGTTATTTAAAAAAAAAAAAAATATATATATATATATAAAGCAGTCAAGAAAAGTCTGACAGCAAAACACAGAACAGAAACAAAAGGCAAAGAGCAGTAACAAAACATTTATCACCTTCCTCCCCTCTTCCCCCTCCCGTAAATTTCCTACATCCTCTGTATAATGATCAGGCCTGAAGCTAAGACCCCGAGTCGGCCTCGGATCATTAAAATAACAAAGCCCAAGTGATCGCTTTTATCCTTCTCGCAGCGCAGGTCGACCGAAGGAAGGGGCGCGTTGGTAGTAAAAGACCTGTTGAGTGACTTCTTCACACTCGCCGGGTACAAGATGCCCCCCACCCCCGGAGAAAAAACAACATAGATCCCCTCCCGAGAAATGCCACCCTCGCTCCCGACCGCAAATCACCTTCGGGATGCAGAGCCCTGGAGCAGAGTTGTTAGTTTGCCCCTCCACGGCAGCCCGCTCCGTCCTGGCACACCGGGGGAAGCGCCCACCCCACCTGCACTGTCCGCGGGACAGCGGCGAAAGCCGAAGTCGGGAAACTCCCCGCACCGCCCCTCCAAGCCCGCAGTTCGCTGAACGCCCCACCGCACGAAGGCGGCTGCCGGCGAAGGGACCCGCACAGCAGCCTTCGCTCCACTCACCCTCCCTCCGCAAGCATCGGCCACTGGCCCCCGCCTGCCGCCGGCTCCTGCAGCGGCCCCAGCCAGCTGGAGGCCCCAGCGACCATCGAAGCAGGCGACGAGAGCGAAGAGGAGGGAGCCGAGCCCCAGCCCCGGTGCCATGGTCGGTAGCAGCTCCGCAGCGCCCACCGAGCGGAGGCAGCGCAGCGGCCCCGGGGGCGGAGGGCTGCCGCCGCTCTGTGCATGCGCGCCGCCGGCCCGGGGGCGGGGGGCTCCTCCTTGGCCGGGCCCGGGCACTGGGCTCGCCCCCGCCCCGCCGGCGCAGCCACGGGCTGGGGTGCCGCGCTGCCCCTCCCCGGCTGCCGGGCCGTGCTGCTCTCTCTGGCAGACGGTAACAATGGGCAAGGGCCGGACTGGCTCCTGCCGCCTGCCCCACGTGCACCTTTCCCCGGAGCGCCCGGTACCCGGGGCCTGCCTGCAGAGCCGGCACCGCGGCCGTCCGGGGCTGCTTTCCCGAAAGATAACGAGGTTTAACCAGTACCTGTCCCGATCCGCTTCACATGGTGCGATACCGTATTACTGATCCATTTCCTACACTGCAGCGCTAGGTACAGTTCACAGTAACCTATGGATTTTGGCTTGTTTTTTCCGCAGGCCAGGAAGGAGATAGGTGCCCCTTCACTAACAGAGCTGGTCTTCATGAAACCACAGTGGTACAGTCCCACTACTTGGCAAGATCAGGGCCACAGGCCAAAAAAATCATTCATACCTCTTTAACAACTAAAAAGCAATATATGCAATATCAAGAAAGACGAGCTGGAGAAATACCCTGTCATTGAATTTCAATTGCAAAAAAATGCAACCAAAGTTGTATGTAGCAGTAAGTATTTCAGCTTTTCAAATGGAGTCTCTACAGTTAATTCCAGTATTATATGCTTTGATCAGAACATTTTTCTTTGAAAGAAAATAAATCACGTTTCTAATAAATTTCAAATGCAAACTGCTCTGATATATCAGTGAATTATATCAATTACAAACCCCTTGCCTAAAGTTCTCAAAATCCCATAAAAGACATAAAAGCCCAAGGATCCACATTATAATTTACTTTGGAAAGGACCCCAAAGGGCTCATTAGGTCTTAACTGTCTGCTCCAGTAGTCCTTTCTTCAGCTTCTTCATCTTGAGACCCAATAGCTCAGGGCCTCAACATACATCACTTATACACACCACTTAACCCAAATTATTTAAAAAACCCCATTGTTTTAGTACATTCTGTTGCTATGATTAATACTGAACAAAACCACAATCCTAATGAAATAGACAAATCCATTAGAATTATTTGGATTAAAATAGTATGCAAAAACACCACTGAGACAATCAGCTGAAAGGAAACATCACCAGTTGGTACTGGTTTTACACCTATCATAGGAGTTTCCATTCTTTGTGACTACTGGTAAAAATAATACATTATAACTCTCTTAAATTGCTTAAGTTCATCAATCACAGTTCTTGAACTCACAGTTACCTTTGAAAACAGGTGACTTCGGGATGGTCATAGTCCTTCATGGTGACATGAACAGAAATGATTCTTACCCTTAACCTGTTTTAGCATAAACTGGAGATTAGGCCATAGTCCTTTCAATGCTACAGGAACAAATGATGCCTACTTCTGATCTGTTTCCCCTGCAGGCTGGAATTCTGAATAAGGGAATATTAAGACTACTCATTCTATAGGCGGAATTTCACTGATTTTATGAGGAGGCATTTTCTAAGGTCAAGTACACCCCAGACTGGAATTACTTCTATCTGGGTATTCTTGCTTTACTTTCTCCTTGCATTACTCAGAAGTGACCAAACAGGCTTGAAAACTAAGCCTTTTTTTTTCTTCTTCTTTTTAATCAAGTCACTCTGGATAAAAAAAACATAAGTAACGAGTCCTTCTATGATTTAATGCACTATAAAAAAAAAGCAACACAATATCATGGCTACTGAAAGGAAGTTGTACGTACGATATATTTACAGGATGATAATGTCTCTGCTGCCCATAGCCACCTATGACGTGCAATAACTCCTGTTAACACATCTCCACTGATCTGCAGACACACCTCCTAAACTATGGGGAAACCTGTTTGGCACTCCTTGGTGACAGAGATCTAGACTGCTGTAGAAGCTGAAATTCTGAAGTGAAAACTAAGAGGAAAATTAGCATTATCTGTGCTACTGATGCATTAGCCTACAATGATTTTAATATTAAAAAAACACGGAATGAATAGGGATGTTTCCTAAGGTAGCAGAATAACTAAAGAACTCTCAGCTACCAGTGATTACACCGGCAGTATCCATAGAGCTCCAAAATTATTTTATTTACCAAGACCTCATACTTATTATCACAAAGCAAATTCCATCTGACAAAATCGGCACTGATGCTCCCTTCCCTATTGCTTAAGCTAATAACAAAATGACACATCTGAAAAAAGTTATCTCCATACTGCCACTACATCCAACTTACAAATCAAAATTAACTTACTGAATACAGAAGTATTTCAATGCTTCGTATGTACTTAGAATAATTTCCACTGAAATCTCTTGTGGAAAAGGGTAAGGGAGAGGTGGGAATCAAATGACAGCAGTTAACATTTTTAGCTAGATTCTCAAAAATGCTGCTAGCTGGTGTAAGGACAAAAGTGGCTGTTGGGACTTTACTTTTCTGTACTCTTTTGTCCTTTTTACAACAGTCTCTTGTTTCCAAATAGTATAGAACGCATAGTATCCAAAAGTCATGGGTATCAGTATCATGCATTCTACAGCTGGTTTGGGTTGCCACTCTACCTTCCTGCTTAAAGCTAAAACAGTTTGGGTTTGTTTTTTTTTTCTTTCTTTCCCTTTCTGAGCAGCTGTTCCCAGATGGAGGGACAGTGAGAAGTCAAGTTTCTATTAAAATATGAAAACTCATGCACTAAAAAGTTCTGATAATTTGGTTAAAAATTCCCTACCAAATTTTTCTACCATTCTGCAAAAATTCCTTCTTAGACTTGGAAGTGGGATGCTCCATCCCTATTTCATATTTCTAGCACTGAAATCTCTCCCAAGAGAGACTGACCTTGACTGCAAAAGCAGTTACAAAACCAGCTCACTTTGGGGCCAGAAAGCATGCACCATGCCTGTAGAAGTATTTGGCTTAGACGATCATGACTATTGCAATATTGCACTGTTACAGATAAAAACCACCGTTAGGAAAGGAGGATGAGCTATAGTGAACCAAGCAGACAGAATGCTGAAAGATCAGGAGCATTTCACAAACATCTTAAAGGTCTGGAATCACAGAGTATCCTCTCACTCTCCACAAAAGCACAAATAAGATCCTTGAACAGAAAACCTGGAATGCAAGGATCTTATTTGTTCTGAAACTTCACCTATCAGATACCGGAAGGCAGAAACACAGATATTTTGAAAATAGCCACTTATAATAAAGTGTCCCACTTACATGGGGATGGTTTACCTATGGAATGAACATCTACTTTAAAAAGGAAGAAAAAAGATCTTCCAATATCACACTTTAAGAAAAAAATTAGAGAGTGTGGAATGGATGTGGACATTCTCAACAAGGGCATGAATATTCCCACCACTGTGGAGAGTCCCAAAAGTTCTGCTCTGATAGAATATTCCATATTATAACATGTCATAGTTTCAAAGGATCTGTCAAAACTCAAGTGAAAGATTATCAACTTGATAAGACAGTGACCCCAGGCCATAAAATTGAATTGAAATTTGAATCAAAGCAATCAATTGTTATGAATACTTACCTTGTGCAAGGCAACTTTTTAATCATTAGGCCTTTACAAATGTGCCAAAAAATCATGAAAAACACAGAGTTCTGAAAGGAAAATCTGTGTTACTAGTCCCATTTTATAGATAGGGAAACGTAAGCTCAGAGTAATAGAGATGCCTGCTTTTATGTCTTACACACATGCTGAAGGCTAAATCAACAATTAGATTTGGAGTCAGGAAAGACTCTGCTCCCTAGTAAGGCAGGAACAGACCCCTGGGTGTAGTGGGTTTTGGTTTTAATTTGCTGCTTTCCATAGACACACTCTACTTCCTAAGGTCATCCAGACGTTACCAGTGCGTGCTTAAAATAGCAAGGGCCGTGGAGCCCAGATACAGCCTCCAGAACAATTCCATCCAACTGTCTGCTTCTACCTTGCAAGTGGCAAAGAGCACAGCATGCTGTCCTGGCAGCCAGCTGCCTCCTGCTGTTTCCAAACATTTATTAGCCCTTCTGGAGTAGCTGCTGCTGTGTCCAGATGGGACTTGAAAGTGGAATTAGATGCATGAATTCTGCTTTGACACCGGCAGCCACCACTGTCAAAAATCCAGATGCTTTGCAACAAGTCCTGAAACTGAGCATCCATTCTTAATGCTGAATAAGCTATACCTCACAGAATCTCCTGGGGCATACAGACAGTAGTATTTCTCTTCTGGTCACTTCAGATGTCACACTGTCCTGTTTGAGCTTTTTCTTTAAAATCTTCAGGTATTTGGGGATGGTTTGAGGCTTGTAGAGTTCAGAGAGTAGGGAGTGAATGGTCTTGTGATCTTTCTGGATGACTTAATGTCTTCTCCAGGAAATTGCACTTAATGACCAAGGAAGTTTCAGTTCTATGTTCCTAAAGGCTGAAGTTAGCATCAGATGTAAGGGTAAGCTAAGGTGAAAAGGAGCTGACTGAAATAAACTAAACAGTCATTATATGAAAATTACCTCTGATCACCATCAAAATAGCAATTCATCAGGGATCCATGGATGCAAATCTTCACATAATATTCCCAGTCCCCAGGAGTTCACAGTTCTCTATTGTATAAAGGCAAACTTGTTCTGCTGGCAGAGAACGTCCACAATCAAATGTCAGCTCTCTGTATTTGTTCAGTTTTGCATCTGTTCATTCATATGAATATAATAAAGGAACAGACAACTCGATTTTCTGAGGTGATTCAATTTACCGATGCACCACCAAACAGACTCCTCCCTGCTCCAAAAGCATGCTGAATTGACTCACTCTGTGGCCACATGTCATTTCTGAAAAAAAGAGGAAGCAGGGCAGGACTGCATCTTTCAGCAACAGTCTTCTGTTACACTGGATTAGCTGTAACATGAAACTGCACTTTTGGAGAAAAGTAGATTTGTGATGCAAAGAAAGTAACAAATGGCATGGAAGAGTAATTTTCCAACAAAAATTCTGTTGAACTAGAAATACTCCAAACCAACAACTGTATCACCAAAGCTGTGTGTTTCATACTTCAGCAATAATAATTTAATCAATTTTTAATGTTCAATTATAAAATATCATTTTTCTGCATTATGGACTTTTCATATCCATCAACTATTAAAAATGCATATCAAGACAACCACAATGCAGTTTGAATAAATGCTAGACATGTTAATGAAGTACTGATTTTACAAAAGTTTCTCAGGTCTACTTCTAATCTCAGCCCCTTTCTTGTACAGGAGGGGGTAACAACCCTAACCTGATTTAACAGTCTATTCTGAATTTCAACAGCATCCTGTGGCAATGTCTGCAAAATTAATCCTAGCACACTAAGGGACCCTCACTGAGCAGAACCCGCCTTAAAGCCTTTCCCATTTAACTGAGCGAAAGCTATTTGTTCAAGTACTTCAGGATGACATCATTTGTTATTTGAGGCCAAAAGCTAAGGGTAATTAAGGGTAAAAAAAAAAGTTTTGAAGATTGTTGTAATTAAAATGCATAGACACACTAGTAACAGATACCATTACAGAACAATAGGAACATGGCTGGAAGAGCTACAAAAAAAAAAAAAAATCTTATTATTCTGTAACCATTATGGAAGAAGATTGGAAAGCACTTTGTCAATAGCACCTCATTCTACTCTCACTAAGGGAAACATATTAGCAAAAGAAAATACAAAGGCTGGAAACTTCGGGAAATCACAATCTTTGTTTCTGTGATGCATAATATTTGAGAGATTAATTTAAAAACATAGCAGATTTATAAAAGGAACCACAGCAATTCTACACAACTGGGCTAATGAAAAAAAAAAAAAAAGAGAGAAAGAAAAGGAAGGGCCTGGTTAGGAGTGAGAATTGTTGCTGTCAACTACCTCTCAAACAAACTCACTCAAGGTTCTTTTTATCTGCAGCCTGGTGCACTTTTTTTGAAACAAAAACTCGAAGCAGTCAGATATCAGGATTGAGCTAGCTGCTTATTTTTGGAAAGAGTAAGATAAATATGCAGATAACAACAGACAAGAATTTGAACAAGATTTGTTCATACTTACACCGAAAGTTAATGCATATATTAATAGAAAATTGTTTCCGTTTAGATGATAATACTCATCACTGAGAACACCACTCCTACTAAGCTGTAATTTGTGCTTACGGCCCAGAACCACGTTTACAAAGGAAAGAAAAGAAAGATCTGATCAGTTTTCTCATTTAAACAGGAATGTCTACAATAAAAGATGTTTTCCATGTAACATGTTTCACAAAAATATCTAGCCATAGGCAGCTGCATTGTAAGGGCAATGCTGGTGCTTCATTAGAACGCTTCCCTGGGACTTCCTTTCTCTGTCAGAATGAATTAAGGGTAATTTGCAATTATATTGTCAGATAGCCACAGGCTGTAGCATAGAATAAGATGTTGCTCCCTCTATGAGAGAAGTGCATTTCACCGTGTGCCTCATATCCAAGTATGTATCTGGTAACTTAGAAATACCCGAATCAAGAAAGAAATTGGAAGTGGATACTGTCGTGTTCTTTAGCATTTTACTCTGGCTGAACACTGAAATGCAAGACAAACTATTGATAAATGTACAATATTTAAAAAGCACAAAGTGATTTCTTATCATTTTAAAGTGATCAAACACTAAAAAGAGAAGTGTGGTGCTAACAAGTTTCTTCATGGCAAATCTTTGCATTGTCAACACTGTATTTATTATCACAGATTTATATTGGTAGATATTGCACCAGAAGTCATTCGAAGTTTTACATTATGAAGGGTGTATTTTTTTTAATTACTGGCCACTTTGTCAAATGCCTTCAGGAAAGTAAAAGGATTCTGCTATCATAAATTGTCTATGTCGGGAGTTTTAGGAACATGTCATCATGAAAGCAGCCTAAACTAGTTTAGAGTCAAGATTTGAAAATGTTGCATGCCCAAAACTGAATTAAGGTAATAGCTGATTATTAATAAGTGTTCAGACTATCACAAATATTAAGCACCTAATTTTCATTAAGGTCAGTTCAATGTTGCCCACTCAGAACTTTTGAAAATCAGGGCCACCATCAATCACTTGTGCGCACGTACAATATAAATTCGGTCACAAAGTTTGTATAATTAAAACAGGAAGTCACCTTGCTGGCATTCTGCCTACCCACAGCCCAACTCATGGCTCCAGATTTTATTCAAAACGCATTAAACATGTAAGATTGTAATTATCAGATCTAGCCACAAGAGGGCAAAAGCAGCCCAGCATTTTTATGGGCATTTCAAATACAGACAGTTATCACTGTTACAAGATTTATGAATTTAAAGACTAATTTAATATGAAAAAGCAAGGTGTTTCACATGCAGCTAATATATAGCCAACAATTTTCAAAGTCCGTATGTCCCTAAGCATCAAGTCATTGCTAATACAGAGCATCCTGCAAGAATAGGTATTAGAAGAAATACTATTTATTCCTTCTTCTAAACTCAACAAACACATGATTAGTTTTCTATTCTGCCAGTGAATCTAAGAAAGCAAAACTGCAATGCTAATACTGTGCCATGCTAACACAGCACTTCATACTTTCCAACATTCCCCCAATTTGATCTAACCAAATATTGCTGGTCCATGCCAATATCAGCTTTTGAATGCCCAAAACAGACTGGTCTTCCACATTTTCTGGCTAACCCTTTCTCTGTCACCTAAGTCAAAGGGCTATTCCTCCACAAAGGAATCTAGAAGTGATGGCTTTTCAACAGCCCTAGATTATTCTCCCTTACTAACAACCCTATTTGCCCCCTATGACAGCATGAACTTCCTTTGTAATGCAATCAGATGAGATCCTTCTCCCAAGATGCTGAACAGCCCCAGCTCCCCCTCACATAATGATCATTACTACTTTGTCTTTTTACTGTTCCATTACCAAATAACTATATCAGATGTTCTAACTTGCTCCAATAAAGCATCAAATTCTGATTTTAAGTCACGATGAATCCATGACACAAGTAACAGGACATGAAATAATAATTTAGGTCACCTTTGTTCAAAAATACATTTGAAAATAAAATACTTTATATTCCCATGCAATTATGTAATATTAAGCCGTTTAAAATGAAGGGACAAAAAAGAAAAGCATCAACCTTACAACTAATAGGGAAACTAAGTCAATCCAAGGAATCAAAACCAAAAAGCTATTTTACAACCAATTTTTCCAAAAAGCTTTGATTTTTATGATTACTGGTTAACCTTCAGAGTCTGTTTAAAATTAGCTTAACTTTATGTTAGATAAAGTGAAGGTCTTTGCAAATGATTTTACACTACTTCTGTGCAAGTCTTGTTAAATCCAGTCACATAAATATGGGATGATTTTTAAAGCCATATTTTCTTTTAATAGTATTAGGAACACAGTGTTAATCTTCTTACACACAAGTATAGAAAAGTCCCGGATTTCATTGCTTTCAAAGTATTTTCAGTACAGAACTTTGAACAACTAAAAAAAATTAACATCTACCCATGTACACCCAGAAAATGACAGCATACAGTCTGATGGTGGTCTAGCTTGCTCTTTGTAAATATAGACTTGATAAGTTAAATAATTGCAAATTAAAAGTTTTAAATGACAATTTAATGGATGGTGTTCTAAATCTTGGCTTTCAATGGTAACACTGGTAATTTAAAGAGTAAGCTTCAAACTATGCTTTTATGCATTTTGCAAGTAATAATATTACATTATCTTTTTGGTACAAATGAATTTGAATCAGCTTTTAGACAATGAGCATAGTTAACCTTTTTTGGACAGCACTGCTCATTGCTCAAGTTTGTGATTAGAAAAAAAAAAATTCAGATAGAGACACTAATTAAGAGAACAACATCCATTTAAAACAAATAATTATGCAGGCTGGCATCCCAGCTAGGGTCACAGATACTGTAGGTATCCCAGGAAAGCACTATGAGAATGTTTAAGTGCCATTACAGTGACAGAAGCACGTTATCATCCTGAGTGTAACCTAAATTGTAGCTGTTGATAAACACCTCGTCAGTGAGAAGTCTCATGACTAGTCAGTTTTTTGCTAGAACAGTTTTTCACCATTCTATTAAATTTATTAGTTTATTACAGGGTCACATGGTCACTGGAGCCAATGCAAGGCAAAATGGCTGTAAGTAAAAGAGGTTGTGGCTTCACATAGTTTAAGTCAGAATAGGAACCAAGAAGATGGAGACGTTTCTGATCACAGTTCTGAAGGGTTGATAAACAAACAGAAACACTGCAAGGCAAAGTATGCAGAACTGGAATGGAACCAGATTTCAGTATGTATGGTGGTCTCTTCTGACATAATCTCATCCACTATTGTTATTTAGGCTAGCTGTGCCTAGACAACACACATATGACATGTAGTACCAAGGTAGCCCAGAAAGCTGCATATTATCAGGAAGCACAAGTGTAGAAAATACTGTGGAGTCCAGACTAATATTGTTTAAGATGGAAGAAATTTCAGTTGTATTTGAGAAAGTGATCACCCCAGTTTAAACGCATGATGGTCAAAGTTAAAGGTTCTCCTTTAACTAGTTAATGCATTTATTTTGGGAAGAACAAGCTAAGCCAAGATGAAGCAAATGATGCAATTATGTTATTAAACTTTTTGCCCCTCAGCACTATATGTGACACTCTTAGCACCTTACACCAATCATCCTTATAGTAACATTTGCTAATTGAAAGCTGGATAGCTGGGCTGGTGCTATTATTATTCTGCAACTATTCTTCTCCTTCTCTTAAATTGCTTTGTCAGACTTCCGTCACTTGAGACAAGTTCCATTATAAGAGACATTAGGTGTATTTAGGTATTTGCCAGATAATAGAGTAAGGTTCTTAGGCATCAATGTGTCCAGATTAGTCTAATCTGTTGCTGCTGAAAACCTTGTTTCCAGCAGTAAAGTAGACAATAGTTTCAAATTACCTGCAGTAAGCTTAAGCTATGGGCAATATATGTATTGAGGTGAGAAGAAAAACAAAATAGAACTCATGCATTCCCAATATTGTCTTCACCTTTACCAGATCAGGTGGGTGTCTGAACTGGGATTCCAATTTCTCTAAAAACTATTTCTAAGGAATTTGACTCCATTTAAATTGCTTTATTTGTGAATGTTCTCAGAAGTATTTTTGAAAGCAGGATACAACAGAAATTCAGTTAGCAATGTTATTCCCTGAATCAAACAAAGCACAAATAATTAACATTTCAATACTGAATACAAGTTTGCTATTTTCACACTAAAATAGGATTTCCAAGAGCAAAATAATTAAAGATTTTATAAATTCTATAAAAATGAAGGCAATGAGCCTATGAAGTTAAAGACAAAAACCAGGAAATATCTGTAGTCTGGTTCTAAAGTAATGCAGCTTTTCAGTAATATTTTTGGGAACACAGAAACTTTTTTTTTTTTTAATTTAAACTCTTATATCCCCACCTATCATCCAGAATATCAGTTTAGAACTGAAGTCAGATTATACTTCCCTTCAGATTTTCCTAATATGAGAATACATAAAGTTAGGGGGTTTTTTTCCTATCACCCCTTTTTTCAAACTTACCTTTCATTTTATAGGACAGCAGGTATCTTGGCTACAAGCACCAAGAAAGGAAGGGTCATACACGGTTTGTTCATTATATAATAGGTATGATGTTATCTCAAAAATCCTAAACTAACTGCATTTTGAAATACCTTGCAAACATTCAGCAGATCATCCGTTACACCTGAAAGAACACCAACTGAAGGAACAGAATATGTTAGAAGAGATACAGGAATCAAAAACTATTTAAAGACAGGTCTTTAAAAGTTTAAAGATCTACCTCTTCAGAGGCTCTACTACATTGAAAGTAATATGCCAGAAAAAAAAAAAAAAAAAAAACACCACTCTTGTAATTTTATTACTATTAAACAAGCAAGTGCAAGTGAAGAACAATCTCACTGTATCTGCACTACTAAACCACTAAAAAAAAAAAATAATTTTTTTTGCTATTTACAGTTAGTCTGTGTTAACAATGATATGCTAACTTCTATGAAGTTAGTTAGGATAGTGAGGAAATTGAAGCTGAATGTCAGACTGTGACTAGACCGGGTAGCTAAGGTATGTAGATTTAATAGTTTGGCTCAAATTCTTCCACCAGTGAATATCAAACTACTTTGTGTGTTTCTACAAGAAATCTGGAAGTGAACATCATAGCTCAGTGGCATTCCTTCAGTGTTGCACATAGAGTCTGAGATCAATACTCTGAATTAGATAAAAACAATCAGAATGTCATAAGCACTCACATAATTTCTTCTCCCTAGTTTTCAGAATTTCTCCTTGTTTGGTTGGTTATTTTTTACAACAGATAAAATTATTCAGTTCATTTTTTTTTTACTACTGTAAATATAATTTTGGTTCAATCTAAAATTATATTTCAAGTCATCCAAGTGGGAAAACCCTATTAACCAACCTTTTTTTTTTTTTTTCCTCTAAAGTCTTTGGGGTTCTTTCAGGTCTACAGATTGAAATATCATTTAAAAGTCAGTGCTTCTGCTGAACCATCAGCCTAACACAAAAATGGTTTTTTTTGTGTGTACAGCTAGGCCCGTGTAAAATGTATCTCTAATAAGGAACACAGGCTGAAGTCTCATTCAGTGACACCCGCACTTCAAGCAAATGCCTAAAGCTCTGCTGAAGGAATGTGTAAACCCATATTTACAATGTTTTCCTACATAACGATCATGAAGAGTTGTGGGCTTTTTTGTATGAGGCTCTCATGCATACTGACCTCAGGCTGAATATCAAATGAGAATAATTAACTTGAATGTACTGTTTGATAAAAATTAATTCAACACCCTAAAATTAATGGCAGTCATCTGGATATTTGGTCTGGTCCCAATAGATTTGATCCTGTGAGATGCATTAGATTCTGTCATTAGAAGGCAACAGGGCAACTTCCATAATTGCAACATATTAACAAGAGAGGAGATATCCAAGTTGAAATATTAAATAGGCAAATATCCTAAATTAATTTAAGATTTGGTATAAAAAAAATATTATACTTTTCAGCTTCTTTTAACCAAACAATTGTTCAAATTGAACTGGCAGTTGAATACTGGTCCTTCCACTTCAGACACCTTTTTCTAAATATCATGTTCTTTATAAGAACTATCATACTTGGTATCAATAAGCTATTTAAACATCAGTGGAACACAATGTAGCAAAATCTATTTTGCATATTGTGTATTTCGGACTTTAAACAGACTTTTAAAATGAAGCTTTAAGTCATCTTCAGTTAAGTAGCAGTAATTCACACTAGCTGAAAATGTTGTGCAACTTAGGGTTTGGATTTTTTAAACTGCAAAAGTGTCTGAACTTTTCTGAAAATACTTATTAAAATATATAGGACAAGTTCACTGTTTACACACACACACAAAAGTAGATTATAATAATACTTCAAGTATTTACAATTTATTTGAACTAAGTTATTATAAACTTTCAAATCTGGGGATAAAGTTCATAATTAATATATCATCATCACTTCATACAAGTTATGAAATTTCCAAAAATCTTCACATTCTGTTGTAGTTATGTAAGAGTAAACCATCCTTTCTACTCCAGCAGGCTGGAGGTGAAAGTATTTTTCACCATTAGAAACTGAGATTCTCTGTGTGATCTCTTCAGTTTTGCACGACGGTTCTGGAACCAGATCTAAAATTGAAAGAAAAGGCATGCTTTTCAGCAATACAGCACTGAAAGTAGAATAAGCTTTGAAACTTAAAAATATTCAAGAAATCAATACTTAAAATCCCCGAGTAGATTTTGCTTTTGGCCAGGTGAAGACATAGGCTCAAACTTTGGTTTAACATGTCTAAGTATTTTTTGAGACTGTCAGTGGAGTGTACTTGTGTAGAAATTATTTCAGTATTTGTTTCAAATTTGTTTTTCAGATGCAGTGATGAGCATAACATAAACATTATTTTAAAATGTGGAAGCAAATATCAAGTTCTGCACTGATAACTGGAGACTAACAGAGCAGTTATCATGGAAATACTACAACGATGAATACATCATCAATGCTATAGAAGAAAGTTTAAGATTTCAGAAGGTATTCAATAGCTTCCATTTCACAAATCATTGAAGGCATGCCACATGCATAAATGTACATTGTTTTAAACTGAGATATAAATTAAATTAATAAATTAATAAAAAATATTAAAATAATTGCTACTGCTGTCAAACTAGTTATTTTAAAAAAACAGAGAGCACATATAGATAGAATTACAGAAAAGGTCAAATAATGTCTCAATTACCTGGATTCTGTCTTCATCTAAATCTAATTTGTGAGCTAGCTCTTCTCTAATGTCAATGCCAGGGTAGGAGTTAATTTTAAAAACATTTTCCAAGACTTCAAGCTGAGGAGATTAAAACACACTTGTTGAATAGTTATCACTACTTTTATAGCAATAATAAATAAGTGCAAAAAACCAGTATAGTTTGTTCAAGAGGAGACTTCCAAGCTGTTGCTTCCACAGTTCTGATTCCATGCATAAACACAGTTCTGGCCAAATTAGCAACATCCCTGGTAATTTATACTAGTTCCTGATTACACTTATTTCTGCAGAGGTACATCTATTGAATTAATCAGCTGCTATAGTCTTCTACCAACACGTCACTGAACTACATTGTTGTTCATTTATTAAATACTGAGAAAATCCCTACCTGGTTTCTAGTGAATGCAGTTCTTGGTCTTCTACCCCTGTACCAGCTCAATTCTCGTTTGAAAGATAGCCTCTCTGTGACTGAGAAATATTTTTCACATTTCAAAACTTTTTCTTCTTGCACTGGATTACTGTTCGCATGAAATAATGGATTTTCATAGTAAACAATGGGGATTTGTGGATGGGGATTACTGTCATCACCTAAAACTAGAAAAAGCAAGCAAACAAGAGCTTCAATGTACTGATTTTGAGTAGAAACATTAAAGTATTTATTCCTTTACAAATGTAAAAGCTTGAGAGGCTACAAAAACAGACTGCTGACTTACCCAAGTTGGTGCATGCATCCATCCATGGTCTGTGAGGTTTCACCGTTGGAATGCCATCTTTTTTCTGCTCCAGTCCCAAAATATTTTCAATGGAAAATGAGCACTGTGTGATTTTATTTTCTACAAAAGTAGGCACTTTCCGAAGATTCTGAGTCGCTGATGTATTAGCAGCACATAGTGATGTACTTGCCATGCTTTCACCTTCAGCCAGCACAGAATGTGTACTGTACTTGCACTTCTCCACTAGCCCAACTTATAACCATGTTGACAAGGGGGTTGGGTTTGCAACGTCATTAATTAAAATCTTTTATTAGAAAGTTTTAGCATGTCAATGAAAATTCTCCCACCAAGAGGCACGAGGAGTTAATTGTTTATTTGTTTGCAAGTAATTAGCAACTAATGGTGACACCAGGGGGGCCACCAAGAGGGACAAAAAGTGTTATCTCTCCTAACCAGAACATCGACTTAACTTTCTCAAAAGAAGCTGTGCACAAATATAGTTCTTCTCTTTTGTTTGAAATCAGTAATGTATAAAATCAGTTTTTTAAAAAAAGTTTATACTCTAATGGACTCCACTCACCTAAACATAGCAGCATGATAGGAAACCAGTCAAGTAATAAGTAATCTCATTTAAGTGCATTTCCTTCCAAGGAAATTTAAAAAATAATCTCTTAATGCTATTAGGATAATCCCGATGAAAATGCCTCTGTTTTTTCATATGCATATGTAATGGTGAACGTGGTCAATAAAACAACAATAGCTTTTGGCATAAAGCACTGTGCAGTGGGTTGGCAATGTTGTCAAAGCTCAGTGTAATTGCCTTCCAAGTGCCTGGATTAGTTAACACGAACAGTTGCACCAACTATTTTAAATAATTCATGCAGTCCTTTTTCTTATTAAAATAACTTTGTTGCAGCTTTTATGAAACATACGATATAAATATATAAATGAAAAAAAGTAATAGTACAGTGAAATGTACTGGTTTAAAAAACATCCTTCTACTGCTAGATATTCCCCCTTTCTTGTAGGTTTATGAATTCATTTAAATCCTACGGAGCACATACTTAAAATGACCAAAAATCATGAGTAGTGGGGAGAAAGGAGGTAAAGGCTTTGCAATGAGATTCAACGTTTGAGAACAGAACTCTGATTTAATTAATTATAAAGAAAGCACCGACTACAACATTATGTTCAAGCTCATCTGTCAACCACACAGCAGTTTACACATCAAAACAGCTTTTGGGTCACGATAACCTCTCTACAGAGTATCCCCCTTTTCTTATTTTGGACAAAGCAAAAATGAAACCAGTATTTTAATTTCAGGATGTAAAAGTCAATCCTCTTAAATAAAATTTTGAATTTGGAGCACATGTGCACATAGGACTATGTGCTTTTAGAGGAAAAAATCTGACTTTGCATTTTTTCTTGTTTTACCCTTTTCTCAGAGTAGTTTATTACGTGTAATCAGTCACATTCACATGACTAGCAACTAATATTAAGGAAACAAACAGTACCTGCACTTTGACTTTCTCTACATTTGTAAACAGCCCAACACTAATCTTTAGGAATAGATAGATGCAGGAAATTTCCCAAGGAAATGGCATGGTCCAGAACTGGCAATACTGTGCTGAGGGAGATTCTACAGAGGAAAACTGAATCAATGTGTAGCTTTGTATCAGAAAAACATTCAGCTGAAGAATCCTGACTTACTGGACTGACTTTGTGTTGTGCTGTGAGATTGTCACACTGAACTACCAAAGAGAGTGACAATTCAAGAATAATTCTTACCAAGGACACCTTACCAGCACGTGTCAATGGACTTGAAGTGGCATCATTATAACTGCAATGACCATCTGCAAGCTAAGGTCCAACCATCATTTAACAGCCTCAGCAACCTCCAAGTGCAGACTTAGAAAAAAGCCATAATAAGGACCTATGCATGAAAACACTGCTTTGCTGGAATGTCTGGTGTAGCTGAAGTCAGTGGGAAGCAGTGTTACGCAAGGGCCTTACAGCCCTTCATGTTTCAGTACAGCTGTTCCCAACAAGGCAACCTATGACCTTAACAAAGCAACAGGACTCCTTTTCTTGACCACAGGCAGTTATTTTCAGTATTCAGACTGCACACCAGGGCCAGAGATAAAGAGTAAAGAGATAAAGCCTCTGTAAAGCTTCTTACATAGCAGTGGTTGGTAGATCAGTTTTCTGCCTCTCCAGTCTCTAGGTGGAGCACCAGTTTAAAAAAGCACAAGCACCAATACAAAACACATTTCAGAACATATTTTTCTCATGGATGAATACAAATGAAATTAACCTGAGCCACGCAGCTGAGACTCAAATTACCACATACTTCAAGTCCCAAAGTGGTAAATACCTTCATAGGTGCTCTCTTCAGGAAGCTATCAAGAATTACCAATAAAGACAGGTGTATGTGGTGGAAAGAGAAACATTTATGAGAGGCACTTATCTTCTCAAAGCTTAAGTTAACCAAGTAACTGTAATTTATCTTGGGGCTCTCTGAAACTGTGGAAGATGGAAAAATACTTCTTCAGGGTACTCTGCTTTTAACTCCCAGTTGGATACACTCATTCTTTCAGAGGTATTTTAATGACTTTTCAGTGAAAAGAGATCTCCATAGCTCTGAAAAAGAATTTTCATAAAATAGGCCCAACCCGGTTAACTCACTTGCTGGGCACAGCTCAGCAGCTCGACAAATGCTGCCATCTGGTGCTGAGGCTTGCCCAGAGGTTCAGTTCATTCAGCAATGTCATGTTCACTAAGAAACCGTGCTATTATTAAAATAACCATATTACATTCATTTGCTCAACGTTGAATTGAGTCAGACCTGGAGACTGAAATGTAGCCACTGAAACACATGAACACTCTTGCTTTTAAACAGAGTTCATGGCTGTAAGTGCATATAGGAACTGGAAGTACCAATTCAGAATGTCACAAGGCAGATACTCACAGAATGGTCTTTAATTTCTGAGAAATTCAGTGAAATTGAAACACCATATATCTAAGAGACAGTTATCATGCTAATGCATCTCCACATAACTGCTTATAAAAAATTCTCAAGAAAAATTATTCTAAAGATAAGATACCTGTGTTACACAAGAATTCCATTATACCCCTAGAAGTGTTCAAGGTCAGGTTGGATGGGGCTTTGAGCAAGATCATCCAGTGAAAAATGTCCCAAAGGGAGGTTGGAACTAGATGGTCTTTAAAGGGCTCTTTCCACCCAAACTATTCCATGATTCTAAACCAAAATATATGTAGAGATAAATCTACTGGAAAGCCTGGCTGAAGATATAGCATTCAAATGGTGCCACATTTCTTTGAAGAGAAGCTTGCTTAGTTGGAGAGAAAAACTATTTGTTATCAAGACAAACAGTCAAGAAACCTTTCTGTAAGAAATGAGGATGAAAATATATTTTCCACAGGGCAGAAAAAAAATTAGGTCAAAGAATATCTGGTAGTAAATCAGATTAAGTTTCTAGGAAATCCCACTGAAAGTGTAAACAGACCTTGAGCCTTCAATCAAAACCTGTATTTTGCTATTTTGGCCCATTAGAAGTGATCAATACTTCCCTTCCAACCCATCAAATTACCTATAGAGTTTCAGCTAAATACCATTGTAGGGGCAATTAGAGCAACACAACAAATAGTAAGTTGAAAATCCTAAGCAATCAATAATAGCAGAAATCACTGCTCCTTGGATATGCAAATCCAATCCTCTTACAGCATGAAGACTTGATGAGGGAGCAAACTAATCTCCCTTTCAGATTCTGCACCACTGATTTTTGCCTAAGGACAGTAGAGTTCATCTGTTGAGTAGATGAAGTTCTTGGTCTTTAGAAATGTGAAGCCTCTAAAGACTCTATACCATCTGAAGAGACCACACCAAGAGTTCTTGGTGGCTTTGCTCTGAAGCTCCAATGCTTACTGTTGCTACCTTTTACTGTTCTCACCCATTGCTACTCCACTGCCAGGGCACACTTCACAACAGCCTCTGCAGTATTTTCAGCTTTTTAAAAGGCTATAAATTATTTATATATATATATATATATATATATATATATAATCTTGCTTA
>JANHGN010018742.1:44430-59933 GCA_024605025.1 Megaceryle maxima | reverse complement strand
AGAGATGGCAGAAACACACTGACATATCTAATCTATCTGCTTGGGAGTAGATTTAATTTCTATACGCACCCAGTGTCTCAGTGGGTATAATAAGTTGAGTTACTTGTTTTAGCTCATCTGTGCTTTTCCCTTCCCCTGGACCTGATCCAGGAAAGGTCTTGAAAGAGAAGGTTTTCTGGGGGGAAGGAGATTTGATTTGCATGACAGAGGAAAAATTGAACACACTCAATTTGATGGCTCAACTCGATAACCTGTACTTTTAGTTGGTCTAGAAGTGTTTTGTTCTGCTCTCTCCAAATCCTAGTAGTCTGTGAGGATGCTGGTCCTCTGTTATTTTTATTCTTTGAAGTCTTAAAGAAGTTATTCAGTTCCTAGATTAATAAATGGGTTCACTTTTTATCTCTGGCAGTATTTCTGTCATTTGTCACTTGTATCTCCCCCATCAGAAGGTAAAGCCTCTCTGCTCTTTATAAAATCCTTTGTATTCTAAACAGTGACATTTTACTTAGGATCTTTATCCTGCTTTTTTTTTTCCTGGCATTCAGGGTAAAATACATAAATAAATACCATAAACACACATGTACATATGTCATGTAAAAAAGAAGTCTGTAGTTGCAATGATTTCTTTTCAAGCTTTCTCATGCAATACTGAAATTAATGGCAATGGTTGGCATTGCAGTTACTCTTTTTCTACTATAGATACTGATGATAAATAAAATAAGATGAATGAATTCATGTGTGGGAGGAAAAAAAAAAAGGTGTTTTTTAAAGTATTAGTAAGATACTTTAACAGAAATTGTCACTAACAGCCTGGTATTTATTTATCCTTCAGTTCCTGGATGGAGTTAGATGAAAAAGATGGAGTCTGATACATTGATGTAATTTGGTGCTTCCCTGTGAAAAGTTAGTACTTAGATTTGTGGCAGCATAGCACTTTTATATGGTTTGTTTTGTTTTGTTTTCCCCCAAGTTATTGTGCTTCTATATATTTAATAGAGGGACCTTGCAGCAAAGACCTACAAATTTCTCTCCGCTATATATATATTTTTTTCTTTCTATTAGATGCTGTTTCAGTAGAGGGAGGGATTTGCTTGTTTAACTTTGTCCCCTTCAGATACCCTCTGTGGGGAAAAACCCAAAGCTTTTAATAAGTATTACTTTTACTACAGCCAGATCTACACTTGAACACTTTTGCATCCTGTGTTGTTTCCCCATGTTGTGTAACTTGAGCTTAAGCTTCCAGGCAGCCAAGGACTTGTTTCCCTAACTCTTGTCCATGAGGAATTACTGGAGAGAAAGAGAAGTTCCCTCAAGCAGTTTTACTGCTGTATGTCTTTGGCCCAGGCTGCCCAGGACAATGGTGGAGTCCCCATCCTTGGAGGTATTTAAAAGCCATGTAGATGTGGTGCTGAGGGACATGGTTTAGTGGTGCCCTGGCAGTGCTGGATTAATGGTTGGACTTGGTGATCTTAAGGGTTTCTTCCAACTAAAATGATTCTATGATTATAAGAAGTAAGACAAGGACAGGAGCTTAAGCTAGGCACATCAGGGCTCTTCCTCTGAGGAAGAGAATTAATTTATCTTAAGGTTGGTAGTATGAATGCTCTATTGGCTTCAATTTATGTACGTTGAGTCCACCTTGTACTGAATTCATGCTCTATCAGACAGTTCAAGTGCCCAATATTGTGAGCAGGCATGACAGCAAAATCCTTTCATAATGATGATACCTGGGTGGAGCGTATCTGGTTGCACATTGGAAGCATTAGATGTAGGAGGTTCTGGTTTAGGAAGTGTAAAATACTGTGCCTTCGGGCAGCTGTGCAGCTTTGGTGTGAGGAAGACTGTGGAAGATGGTTTTGCAAGGGTAACAGGAAAAAACGCCTTGCTCGTTTTAACCCTCCATGTCTTTTGTGGTTTCATTTCATAGCACAGAAAGGTGGACTTTATGCAGTTTCTATTCCTAGTGGTGGTTTAGTTAAGGGGTGGAAACACAGACAAGTTTGAACACAGGGTAGTGGTTTGCTTTGTTTTTAACTTGCGTTGGTATCAGCGGTGTGTGGTGAGCTGGCAGCACAGCAAGTCCTGTGATAAGAGTGAATGTCTGGGCAGTAGATGCTCCTCCCTGCGCTCCAGCTTGAAATCTTCTGCAGATCGCCTGCTGCAGATGGGATTGACTGTAACTGGGGGGTATGTTGTTAGAGAGGAAACATCTGAGGGATTTTTCTTCTTGAGAGGTTGCTGTTTGGATTTGAAGGGGGAGGAGGGAAACTTGAAACTTCTCTCTGTCAGCACCATGATGCTGAGTGCCTGCTTGCGGGCACCGTCTCCACTTGTCAAAGTCACCAACTAAAGCCAGGTTTAGGCACGTACGTTTTTAATGACATAACCCTTTGGGGGTGGCTTTGTGTACTTTTCTACTACCAGATCAGAAAATAGGAGGAGTCTTACTAAGTCCTTTGCCTCGTGTTGAGGTTGTAGAAGCAGAGCAGCTGAGGGGTTTGTATTGTGTAGAAAGTGACTTCTTCCTTAGACAGCTGCTTATTTTTGCTTTTGAGTGTGTGTATTTAACTGAAGAACGTGTGTTGGCACAGTAGTGCTGTTTAAATTAACACGGGGTGCCTCAGTGCGCACACGGCTCTCCCAGCGAGCGCAGCACGACGTTTTACTGTCTGAAGACAATGCTAAGGACAGCAGCCTTCAAACGGCCTTGTAATGTCATAAGACAATATTCCGATCCCAGAACTGCAAAGCGATGAAGAGATTTACCCCCGTCAGACAGGGGAGCAGGAGCTGACCCGCAGCCCTTTGCTTCCCCATCCCTGCTCCTGCTTCCCAGGAGCAGCACCGGGGTTTGTCACAGCAGCGAGAGCCGTCGCAGAGCAAACGCCCCAGCGTTTGGCCGTGCTGAGAGCTGTGGGAACACACCTTCCCAGGGCGATCCACACTCCGCTGCTTTCAGCTGACAGGTGAGCCATCCACCAGCAGCCTGGGCAACCAAAACATCTGGGAGGGCACTCACTGCTTCTGGCCACCCCTTACCGATTGCTGCTTCGCTGCTTGGTCCCACCAGGGATGCTTCTCTGAAGGAGAGCTCAGTATCGGTTTAGTGCTTTGCAATTACTACATAGGGGATGCTATTTTGCATTCCTGTAACTTATAAAGCAGAGGTTCAGAAGTGAAGCATTTTATATTAGTTGTGGTTTTTTTGACTATGAGCTTTGGTGGAGGGTACTGCGTCCGGTTCCGGAGCCCCCAGCACAAGGATGTAGACATACTGGGGTGTGTCCACCAGAGGAGGGCCATCAAGATGATCAGGGGAATGGAGCATCTCTTTTATGAAGACAGGCTGAGGGAGTTGGGGCTCTTCAGCCTGGAGAAGAGAAGGCTCTGGGGGGACCTTATAGTGACCTTCCAGTACCTGAAGGGGGCCTACGTGAAGGTGGGGAAGGTCTATTCAAAATGGTTTGTAATGATAGGACAAGGAACAATGGTTTTAAGGTAGGAAAGGAGAGGTTTAGACTGGATATTAGAAAAAAGTTCTTTAATCTGAGGGTGATAGACCACTGGAATGGGCTGCCCGGAGAGGTGGTAGAGGCCCCATCCCTGAAGTCATTCAAGGTCAGGCTTGATGGGGCTCTGAGCAACCTGCCCTAGGTAGAGATGTCCCTGCTTGTGTAGGGAGGTTGGATCAGATGACCTCTAGAGGTCTCTTCCAGTCTGAAACATTCTATGATTGTCAGATGCAAGCAGGGTGGCTGTGGTGACTAGAGGAGGGCTGCTGTGCTGTCTTTGAGTTATAGCTTATAAAAGCAAATAAGTGGTCATTTCCAAATTAATAAACATTTACATATATACTATTAATCCTGAGCATCATCTTTTACTGTGTAAAAATAACAACTCCCTTATCAAAAGAGTTGGTAATAATGCTTGGAACCAGAGAACAAAGATGCAGTGGCAGGAGCCATGTATGTTTGTTCTTTCATAGGAAATACTAAATTCAAACATTTCCACCCTCATATGTGCTCCTTTTCAGTGGGTTCCTTGTGTGCTGCTGTAGTAATCGCATTGGATAATCACAGAATCATTTAGGTTGGAAAAGACCCTTGGGATCATCATGTCCAACCAGTAACCCTACTCTACAAGTTCTCCCCTAGACCATAGATAGGACAGCATGGACAACATGATGAGAAAATGAACTGAAGGAGAGATTGTTGGCAGTGCAGAGACACTGGCTGGTGACCTCACCAACCTTAAACCGCATTTGTAGTAGTACCATGGCTTGCTTACAGTGTGGACCTCAGCAGCATGAAACCATTTTGCAGGATCATTGTTTGGCACTTTGATATTACCATGGTGAAGTTCACTTCGGGTATGTTAGCAATGAGCAGGTAGGAGAGCCTCGTATCCAGACCCTGAGATCTCACACCAGCCACTTAGCAAGTGTCTTCAGTGCCTCCCTTCTCCCAGCCCTGCTTCCCAGGAGCCGTGTGACGAAGCACCAGAGGGCTGCGCTTTGATTTCAGTAGCTTGGTTGTTATTAAGTTGTGCTCATCTCTAAGATGGATGTTTTTAAAATGTACTCTTGTGTTTGATCAGGATACTAAAGAAAAAAAAAAAAAGCTGATTTAAGGAAAATGACATGGGGGAAGGGAGTTGCACGTTTTACAATCTTGAGATTCCAGGCATCCCTGCTGTGAAAAAGGGGAGTTTATTTAATTAGCCAGTTTCTGTGTGGGTTTGCTGAGTTGCTTTAGTTTGTTTGTTCTCTGTCCGCTTGTAATAATGACATTATTTATTTCCACTACGCTGAAAAAATGACTTGGGTGATCTCTGTGGCTTGCTGTCTGCTAGGAATGCTGCCTCAGAGTTGTATCACTGTGAATATTTGTATGTTCCTGCTTGTACTGTGGGCGGAAACATCAAGATTGTTTGCATATCTTCTATTTTCTTTTGACAAAATCATTGCAGTTGTGCCTAAGCATGGTCTTTCATGAACTGCAAGGAGCAGATCATGTCTTTGTTATCAGATGGGTTGGTTCAGCCCATGTGATGGGTACCACAGAACCCTCGGTGATTTCCCTGCCTAGTTTGTGTTCTGTGGCATCAGAAAATCTCCTTTGATTAGACAGTTTCTAAATACCTGGCTTTCTTATACTCTCCACTGAGTTCTGTCCCAATGTATTCTGCATCTTCCTGCCCATCTGTATTACCATAGAGTATATATGGGGCTCCTGTAGCATATTCACTTTTATGGGATGTCAGCCAGGCTAGCAAAACCCATCAGCCTCCTGTTTAGCCTCTACTGACACCAGCATCAGCAGCTCCTTGTCTTTCTCAGCCCTTTCCTGAGCTGATTCCTAAATGCTCTGCACAAAGAGGTCCTGCCCAGCACTGCTTGTTAACTAAGAGCCTTGCTGAATAAGTTACAGGTGCCTGCAGCTAGAAAGGAGAGATGATGCTTTTTTTTTTTTTTCTAGGTAGTCTTTGTTCTGCCTCCTCACGTTTTCTTGATTTCCTCAAGTCATCCTGTTTTGTGTGCTGTTGACAACTAAATCAGGGAGATGGAAAAATCAGAAGAGGGGAGGAAATGCCCAGTGCATACTGAGAAGCAAATATCTCAGTCTTTCAAGCAATGGAAGTGATGGGAAGAAATAGGTATCTGTGGTGATGAATTTTAATGTGTACGTTGTGATGTTTGTTACTGTATCTTCTGTGTCTGGATCCCTTGCTGTTGAGGATGGGGCGAAGCAGAGAGACATTGATTTTTGGTACCACTGAAACAGAGGTAGCAAGATCAGATGAGGGTGCCAGAGCCCTGATCCAGGCTGCCCAGAGAGGCTGTGGAGTTTCCTTCTCTGGAGAGATTCCAAACCCACCCCGATGTGATCCTGGGCAACCTGCTTTAGGTCCTCAGGATGTAGCAGGAGTGTTGGATGAGATGATCTCCATCTCAAAGAAAATAATGTTTTCAGATAGTTGCATATGCTATGATGTGGCTAAATTGTATATACCGTAATAGAAAAGAAAAAAAAACAATTGCTTTTTTTTTATTTCAGGTGTTTCTTTCTCTGGTGATGTCCATTCTTGTAACTGTGCCCATCCAGCAAGTCTTGATCCTGTCTTTTTTTTTTCTTGAACAACCTAAACCATCTTGTCTAGTATAAATTTAAATATTTTGCAGTTAAACGCAAATATCCAACCCAAAAATGTGGCTGCTACTCCAGGTGTAAACCATCTGGGAGTAAACCATATTCTGTTAGTGACTGAAATGGAAAAACGGTGTTTAAACAGTGTCTTCCTTGCTTTCATATTTATTTATTTTTTTTTAATTAGGTTGCCCCTGGTATTTCAAGAGGCTTTACACAAATACTGTATATTTTCCCAGCAAATCCAAACACCGTGTAGCAGGGCAGAGCACAGTTGGAGGCTGGCTCAGTGCCCGGTGTCTGCTTTTAGCCACTGCAAAGGCCCTTCTCTTTCTCAGCAGTGCTGAATGTGATGCAGATAGCCAGCATTTTCTAGCCAGAGGACTGGAGGAAAAAAAAAGAGAATTTCTAAATCCTGATGAATCCCATGTTACAAGTCCTGGCCTGAGAGAAGGTGTCAGTTTGTAAAGCTGCAAAGAAACAGGATCCAACATATTGTAAACATTCAGGTTAATATGCTGAGACCTACAGCGCCTGATAAATTCTCATATAATTTTTTAAGATATCTTTTAACTCCCAGCTGAAAATTCACACACATTTAGTTTGTGTATATATTCTAAAAGCATTCTGGTTTTCCAAGTGCATAGTATGAAATGGTAGGTTTCAGCTGTTTTTTGATGCTCTGACCCTTCACTGCTGTCTAATGTATGTATGAATTCTGTCTGCCTAAACTTTGGACAATACATTTTCTTCTTAAAGGTATTTTTGAGAATTCCTCTGGAATAATTCACAGACTCCTCAAGGAACTATTGGTTATAGGGTGAAACAAATAGTATGTCAAGAGATTGGCAACTTGATTTGATGTTGTTATTTCTCACTGACTGAAGATGCTGGATCTCTCTCTCCCTCCCTAAAACAGAGTAATACCAACACAATATTGATGCATCCTTGATGAGCTGCTGCTCATAGCATCGTGCTCCTTGTGGAACTTGACATAATGTGAATCCCCTCTACAAGGTGCATGAATGAAATATTCAAAAGGTAGAGTTTGTGACCTAGTTAGGAGTTATGTGGATGATCTCTTCTCCTTGGTTGAACTGAGGAACCAACTGAAGTAGAGCGAGAGATGCCTTTACATCTGACAAATTGTCTTAATTTTTGGTTTGGTTTCTTGTAATGGCAGAGCTGTTTATGTGTGCGTGCCCTTTTGATTTCAGACTGAATATAAACCAGGTAGACATCAGAAAAAAATAATAGGCACAGTGAAATTTAACCACATAAAAATCAATGTTTGTTTGGTTGGGTTTTGTAGAGAGGAAGCAAGAATCCCCTTTTAGTACTAGAAGCACATATGTAGCTGAGTCCTATTTTCATCTCCTCCTCTTCACCAAGACGTGTTAGTAACTGATGTGCGTGATCTGCTGCCAAGGGTGGTGGGTTAGGGATATTAGGAGAAACAGACTATGTTGCTTACATCTTGCACGGTGCCTTCTTTCTGTAATGCAGGTGTGCGAGTTCTGATTTTTCAAGAGGTAGTCTTGGACTTTTTACATTCCAATTTGACTTGCTACATTTGAGCTTCAGAGACACCCAAGCACCCGTTTCTTTGTGATCACAGTTTGACCTCTTGAAAGTATGCACCAAGTCTCCAAATTTAGACTTAATTAACCATTACAACAAAAAATACAGGCCTAACTTTTTCAGAACCTGAATTCGTGTTTTTGTAAAAAATATGCAAAAATGGATCTGTTTCTAGAAATGGGTTGGTTTTTTATATCCTATGTGGTAACTGTTGGGAAAGGTAGTAAATATGCTTCAGATTCTCTCCAATTATACTGCTCCAACTGGAGTTACTCGTTTCAAAAATTGGTTTTCTTTTCTGGTAGATTAGGCAAAGCTGAATACAATTAGATGTGCTGAAACATCTGTTCAACATTAACTCTCAGAATGAGAGGTTACCGGCAAGTTTTTGTTAGTCATAATTATTACAGGACTTTTTATTTTTAATTTTAAAACCAAAACAGTTATGCAGGTGAAGAAATAGAGGATTCCATTGTGGAAAACACCAGGTACAGTTTTTGAGTGAGATAGGAAAGTGGCACATCCAGATGTGAGTACTTCACATAAACCATCAAACCTTTTAAGTCACCTTTTGCTGGTAGTACCAAAGCCAGCAAAGTTTCCCTGAGCTTCATGCAGTCAAAGGTCAGTGATGACTTGAATTTCATTCTCTTCAAAATTTCTACTCAGCTTTTGTGACTGTAACTGCCTTGGATTGTGGGGGGTTTTATTTGTTTCCCTCTATTATGGTATTTTTTTCAGAGAGACAGCAAGATGAATATTTTTACCAAGAAAGATGCTTGGGAGGTTTAACCCAATTTGGTTATTTGATGCAATTTCCAGATTTTGTTTGCAAGTTCAATGCAATTTCCAATTTTTTATTTCAATCATGGGAAACATGTTATAAATAAGCTGTTATATATCATGTAACTTGTGGTTGCAACCACCTGCTCTGCTAGATACACTGTGTTCTCAGTGGGGCAGGGACTGAAGCTTTGAGCTTTCTCTTGGTTCATTTACAGGTTGGCTGGCTTGGGCACACAACATTCCTCTCTGTGTGCTGCATGTCTGTGTGTGTGGTATCCTGATGCAGATTTCTTGTCATCTGGGTAATTGAAAGGAAGTTGCTTGTGTGGCTTTCACTTTTTTTGTTGTGGTGTTTCTATGGTTATAAAGTTCAGGGGCACGGCTTTGCTGGACCTGGCTGAAGGCAAAAGGCAGAGGAGCCATGGAAAGTATATTCAGGTATAAATAATTTAGCTTTTCATGAGGAGGGCAGACTGCAAGATGCTTTTAGTTGGCATGATGTTGCCTACTTGAAACTTGTTTTATAACAATTTTGTTCCGTTTTTCTTTCAATTTCCACCAGTAAGGGAAAACAGTCTCTGATTGAATTATTCTTCATTAAGATTCAGATCTCTGAGTCTAAACAGAGATAAGCTTTGGCAATTCTTAGGTTGTAGATATCTAAGGAAAAGCCAGGTTCTGGCTCAGAAAGCAAACTCGCTGGTTTCCAGGAAGTAAAAATGGGAAGAATTGGGAACACCCTGTGAAGAATTGTCACCACGGTCCCTCTATGTTTACCCCAGCTGTGGGGCTCGCTGTCTCTTCAGTATCTCTTAACTGAAGAACTGGTGCTTAACTGATTCTGAAAAAGACATGTCCTGGGCAGTGCCTTTGAGAATTTGTTATGAAGTACGTCCCTCTGCTTATAGTATCCAGGGCCAGATGTCTCTTATTCTTCACATCTATCTTAAGTAAGAAATGCAGATGTTAGGGTGATGTTGGACTGATAACGTACTGCTTTTGGACTGGCTTTCTTTTGGACTGATAAAGTGTTACCAGAATAGTTCATCCACTTAAAACAATGCAGTTAATGTCTGGTTCTGCCTTGGGCTGTTCATTCTGAACCTACAAAATCCAGTGCCGTCTACCTGAGGATTTGCTCTCCTGCTGGTGGAGACACCTGAGCCCTCACAGATGGTTGTCTGCAGTGGTTCTCCATGGTTGGTCCCACCTGTGTATCAGATGCGTAGACTGAAAAAATAATTGTGCTGACCTGTTGAAGAACTTTCAGTACCTGGTCTGATTCCATATGTCTATCAGCTTTATCCATTAACAGCTTCGTCACTGCATGCTCCTTATGTAGATGCTAAATGGGATTGTTGGTGTTTTGTTCCACTTCATCAACATCAAATCTAGTCACATGCTTAAAAGCTCTCTTTGGGTTTTGTTTGTATATCTTCCTTGGCCATTGCTATCCTGGGTCCAGATCCAAGCTCAGTGAAGCCTGTGTGGTGTGTCCCTTCCTAGTTATTTTGCAGTTTAATGTACAGCCTCTGGAGAAACCCTTGAGATCTGAAGGAGTATGCTTCTTGTGGAACCAGAGGATTGGGACAATCCACTGTACATGAGCTACTCTGGTATTAATACTTGGACTTTTTATTACTATGACCTCTTTCTAGCACGTACAACATGTAGTAGGCTATAAATTTTTCAAATAGTACATGCTGCTGTTCACTAAACAAGAAGATATTCCAGTATATAGTTCATCCTGACAGTCACATCATGAATGTGTTGATCCCTGTTGCTGTTTGAAATAACGATGTAAAACAAGCATTCTGTATTTCAAGGAAATGATAGAGACTCTTCTAGTCTTGCCAAAAGGGCTTTATTTTTTGTGTAGAGTTATTACCTCATGAATGGTTTTCAACTCCATTTTGAAATACTCATATTGGAGTAAAACATATATCTGTGAGTGTTTATGTTTATATACCTCTGTCAGTGAAAAAATGAAATGTTGATATGGGGAGAACTTTTTGGTATGTGCCCTGACATGCTGTCTGTTGTTCGGAGCTCTCTTAAAAATCTATGGTGCTGGTGAGTCTTCCTCAGCTTGGCATTTCTACCCTTCAGCTGGGTGTCAGCAGCTTCGTAGCAGGGTTAAGAAAATTGCTGCTTTTCATACAGCATCAGTGCCCTCCTGCACCTTAAAACATGCAGAGCAAAGCAGCATCCTGATGCCAACCTTTCTTCCTCCCCAATGAACACACTGATTTATTTTTCCCCTTAACTATTGTGCATACCAATCCTTCATTACTGGAATATAATGTCATTTTTTTTCTTTTAATTATGTGCTTTTCTATCTGCTTATTGTATTGTGAAGATATTTGGAAATGTTTTTAGCAGGTGACGCAAAATACTAAGGTTTGGATTATTTTTTTACATGGATTGTAATAGGTAATTTAAATCCTCAAAAGGTACTTGATAATTTTGGAGAGAAAAAGGTGTTGCACATGAAATGAACCATGTATGGATTGGCTAAGCAGCAGTAGTGTTTGTAAATGTACTACTGCTGTAGTTGAAAAAAGCATTGCCTAAAATAAGAAAAGGGAAAGAGGCTAATAAAAAAACCAGCAAAATTCATACTTAGTAATTTTGTGTCACCAGTTGAGCATGTTCTTCTGTGACTCATCACTTCAAATAGGTGTTGAAAAGTAAATAGCTAATTCCTAACAGACATATGAAAATTTAGTAGTAGTTTTTTGTTGCAGTTATTCTTAGTTTGGAAAACATCCTGTCAGCTCTCTCTGGTCCCCAGCAGGGAGGTGTGGGGGCACACAGACTTTTTTGCTCTTTGACTTTAACTCTGAATATGGGAGGTCACATAAAAAGAGATTATCACTGTTGATTCCATATTTTCATGTCAAAATCACTCAGTAGCCGTCCTGAATAACAATAATATTCACATGTTGATATTTTACCTCAGTTATTTGCAAAGTACCTGGTGCTGATTCCATGCTCTGCTAAAGCTGCATCATGGAAATAGAGTGAGGGGTTTCTTTACAGTATTTTCTCTCTTCTTCCTCTGGAAATAGCCAAAAACAAACCAAAAAAGGGATTGTTTCTCTCTAACAAGAACTTAAAATGCACAGTTTTGTGTCGCCCTTCATCAGTGAATTCAATATTTCAATTTGAAAGTTGGCCTTTTTCACATTTACATCTCGACCCTCAGCGTGGCTGCATCTCGCCTCCCTCCTCGGATACTGTGGCATATGTGAGCTGCTGTTCCGAGCCTTCCCAAATGACTTTTTAATTAGTAGTTGTTATTATTACACAGCTCACAGCTTTTCCTGGATGCAGCCATGTTGTTTTCATCACTTAGCTCCTCTGATGTCAAATATCCTCTTTGCTCCTGTGGCTGCCTTGTGGGTTTTTTCCCCCCCTCCCTTCTCATGACAGGAGCCAGCCTTGACATCCAGTTTCCACGACCCCCGATGCATACGTGCCTGCTGTACTACTGCTCCTTGTGGGGGGTTTTAATGACTTTCTTCATATTTAATGACTTTCTTTATATTTTGTTCTCTTCTGTTTTTTTCCAGAATCTCCTGGAGCGTTACGTTCCACCATAGAGAGCGTGAGCAAGAGTTTGGTGTTGTGCTTACAGGTACCTTTTTGAATGAAAACACATTATTTTTTTCCCCGGGGTTTGATAAAAGAATGGGACAGTTCTAGAAGGACTTCACCATGTCCTCTTCTGCTGTTCTGAGAGGTGTGTTCTGGTAACAAATTTCTCTTCCTTGACCTTTACTAATCAATTGGCAGATTGATTAGCTGCAAATGTATACTTCAGTGATGTTCAAGAAAGATTGAGGCTGGCTTTTGTTGGCCAGCATATGTGTCAGCACGGCTGAATCCTTTTTGGAAGCAGTCCAGTAGTTCCATCCTTTATTCCCAACCTGTACTTTGGTTACAGACTTTGCATTCAGTAGGTTGTGTTAACTTTTTATAACGGAGACCTTCAGCACGAGCGAGCACTTCTAGCCTCAGTCCTCCAGAGCTTTCTGTTCTTTATCTGATTATTACTAATGCGATCAAAACCAGAAGAAAGGTTAAGCATCTCCTAGTCCATCCACAACACTCTGAGCCTGATTTCAAGGTCTGAGCAGGAGATGAGCATTAAAATTTAAAAGCTTTTATTCATCGGTAAAGCTCCTAAACAAAAGGGGGAAATCCAATGTCAAGAATAATGGAAAGAATGTTATAGATCAAGTAGCTTTATTCTTGGTGAGCACAAGGAATCCAGCTGAAACTCAAAAGGGCAGGAGGTGACAGGAGCTGTACGTGTGGCACTTTGTACCAATGGTTGTACAGTTCTCAAAAGACTAGTAGGGCACTTGTGGTGTTTCATTGTAGTAAGGAAAAAGTCAGTAATCAATGTCTGATGCATCATGTGTCAAGTCAACAGCACGCTTCACTAATACTTAGTTTTAATTCCACTCAGTAGAAGGCGTTTCAAATTCATCTGTTTCCAATCAGCATATCTGGCTCCAGAATGTAAATTTGCATCATGTGGAGCCTTAAATTAACAATCATCACTGCTGTTTTATTTCAAGACAAAAAAAAATGTTAAGTCTGAGAGTATGCATGGCTAATTTAAGGGTAAAAATCTGTTTCCAGACTGTAGAAATAATCTCAGAAGCCATTTCTCTTAGCTGAGGAAATTGGGAGCTTGAAATTCCTGATACGTTGTAGTATGAAATTAAAGGCAGAACAACTGTCTCAGCTGTGCCAAGTTTTGACACCAGGAGCACTCAAAGCCTTGTAAGTGAGCTGCATTTGTTTTTGTGGTCACAAGTTAACCTACACTGATTTCTCAGTTACATCTTGCATTTTTACCTTCCCAGTGTCGTGCTGTGTGGGATTTATTTCTGCCTTCTTAAAAAGGGAATCCAAAGCTTGGTGTTGGTACAGGTGCTCCAGGAGGTCTATAGTTTTGCTGGAGATGTATTGCTTGTTTCACAAATGGAAAAGTTTGGGTCTGTGATGTATGATGAAAGCAGCATCCTGGTTTTGGAGACACAGCCATCCCTCCCTCCTCATTAGCTTTGAGAGACAGTCTTGAAACCAGTCGAGATCAGCGGTGAGCTGGTGCTAGTGAGTGAGGGACATCTCCTCTTTCCCTGGAGGGACTGGGTACTCTAAATACAGCTACTTAAAAATATTTTCTACACCACAGTTGCCCTGAATTAACCATTTCCAAGCATGGAAACTTCACATACATGAAATACTGCCTTTTTTTTTTTTTTAAATAAATAAATGCAGTATAAAAGCTTTGAGTATGTAAGAACAAATCAGGTCTTATAAAAATAATGCTTAAAAAAATATAAACAAACCACACATGATTTACAGCAGTGTTCCAGGGCCCTGCAACCTTCAGAGCAACTCCATGAATGATATCTTTTCTTTTGGACTGGTACAGCTATGTTTTTCTCTAGATAAGAGGACATTTTCCCATGCCACAGGACAGCTCATTCCCCTTTTCTCCAGCCTCAAGTCTAAAGATATATGGTGTTAGATGTCAAGAAAGAAAATGAAAGTGCATTACACTATGTCTTGAAGACATGTCTGTATATTTAAGACTTCTTCAAGCAGATGATTAAAAATTACATTTTTGGCATTGGAAGACAAGGCAATTTAGGTCTTCCACGTTACCATGATGTTACAGAGGACAGAAGAGCTCAGAAGTGATTCTCATTTTATTAGTTTAAACAAAAAAAGTGCTGGCAGCGGAACATGAGCTTCAAGGTGAGATATAAACCTAAGTATCAGCTACCCAAGATTTTATGAATGCTGCTGTCACTTAAAATGGTGAACATATTGACTCTTGTTTCCCTACAAGGTGCCACTTTAGGTGTATGTGTTTCAATGTTGATTAGCTTTGAGAGCTCAGCTTGAGGTTGTTTTTAGAGGTTGACATGAAGCAACATGCCAGATCTCAAAGGGAAGCCACGTTGCCTTGCTGCAGTAGCTATGAAGAAGCCACTGAAGTCGTCTGGTCATGGGACCTCAAGTCTTCAACTACAAGGGTCTTGTTGGTAGACACACTGCACATTCAATATAAATTTCACTTTGAAAATCTGTACTTTTCACTTTATAAATTCAAATCACACTTGCTTTTCTTAGTATTTCCAGGTTTACATGCCAGAGTTCTTCTAAGCCAAGGCAACATGTTTTAGAGCTCACTCTATGGTGTAAGTTCAAACCAGGTCTGATCCCATGGTTGCACTGGTGATGAGAAGTACACGGCAGTAGAATGCTGGAACATCCATACAGGCCTCAGACATTTAAAGGATTTAGGTGTACGTTTCATTTATCTCAGTGGGTCAGGTGGCCTGGAACTGGCATTTTGAAAATCCTGCTCTCAAACTGTACGCTCCATAGCTGAGTTAATGATAATCAGGTTTTTTTTTTGGTGAGGGATGCTGCAGAAGGTATCGAGCTGTTTCCCAGCTGCCGATTTATTGGTCATGTTTGTGCTTCTGTTCTTCTCTGCACGGCAGAGGATCAAGGCTTTGCTGGGTGGTCAGGGACCGTGTGAGTGACTGATGTATGGAGTCTGCAGATCCCACTAGCGAGGCAGCGTATCTGTGTGGTAATTCTAGAAGGAGGGTGCTGTGCAGGGGTATCTCTGTTTTAGCAGGTAGATTCTGATTTCCTTTTTCACTAGCGTGTATGATTGCTACTGAACCTGTATCACAAAGATTGGGGTAGCTTAAAACACAGCTCACTCTGAAAATGGACTTGTTAAGGATTACCACGGATTTGAGATGTGAACTAAAATAAAGTGTGTTCCATTTAAAACACTTTATTTGCTGAGCATTGTAATTAAAACCATGTTGTTGTTCAGCTTCCCTGTCTTCTCCCAGTTCACAGCAATGGCACAAAGCTACTCAATTTTTTTTTTTTTTTTTTGTTTTTACACAGCATAAAAGTGAATGCTGGGGTGGGGGGTGG
>JANHGN010018742.1:8184-43957 GCA_024605025.1 Megaceryle maxima | reverse complement strand
GGCACAAAGCTACTCATTTTTTTTTTTTTTTTTTTTTTTTTCCCAGGTGAAAATGTGCGCGCTGGGGTTGGGGGGGGGGGAAAGTAGGTTTCCAGGTTGCTGAATCCAGGCGTGGCTGTGAAGGACAGCTGCCAGGAGGAAGGAGATGAAGTGATGGCTTTTCCTATCAGTAGAGGAGAAGAAAGGAAAAGCACAGTCCAGATAACACTGCTCCTTCAACCAGAGCAGGGCAGGAGTTACTGCCTCTTGCAAAACTGTCATGGTGAAATGGAGAAACGGTTTGGAGATGGTGAACCACAGAATCACAAGCGTGGTAGGGGTTGGAAGGGACCTCTGGAGATTGCGTAGTCCAAAGTCCTGCTCCAGCAGGGTCACCCAGAGCAGGGGGCCCAGGATCACATTGTTCAGGAACATTGGGAATCTCTCCAGAGAAGGAGACTCCACAGCCTCTCTGGGCAGTCTGCTCCAAGGCTCTGCCACCCTCACACCAAAGAATTTTTTCCTCCTGTTCAGATGGAAAAGGAGCAGGGAAATAATATTCTATTTTCCTAGGAGGAGGGACCTCTGCAATGTGATGAAGCACGAGGGCTGTGTCCTGTATTGAAGAAGGGGGTTGTGTTGGTTTCTAAAAGTGCAGAGAGGATCCTGGGGAAATTGTGTAGGCCCAGGAGACCACAGGATAAATTGGAAATTGTGATCTTCTTGTAGAGAGAAGGCTATAAATTAAAATGTGATGGTTATGGAGAGCTGCAGAATTAAAAGGATGAAAGTGGTTTGGACTTGGGCCCACTGACACTGGCTGATGAATGAGTAGGAAAGGTATTTCCTAAAGCTTTGCAAAGTGTTTAGACAATTGTTCTCACGAAATGCCCAATGAAGTAGAAGTATTCACATAAAGCTAGAGCTACAAATGCAATAAAAAGTTAGAGTCCTTATTAGACTTTTTTAGGCCCTTTCATAATTTTTTTTTTTTTTTTTTTTAATTTAAATGAAGGGCTGGAATGATTCTGAAGAGTACAGTATGATGTAAGCAACGCAGGGCTCCAAAGAAAACAGAACTGATTTCCCTTACAGTTTCTACAAACACAGTGTGTCATTTTGCTCTAAATATAAAACAACTGTTTTCTATTTGCTATCTAGTCGGAAGAAAGGGAAATTTCATTTCTGAGATTACTTGTGCAGCTGTCTGGACACCTTTAGAAAAGAAATCAAGAGTTTTCACGTTTGGGAGCCATCCACGGGGCAGTATTTACCCAGAAGCAAGTATTGCTGAGAGCGTATTGTTGCTGCTGGGTAGGAAATGTGAGTGACAGATTTCACAACTACAAAGCAGCAAAATACTTCCTGAAGACTTTTCTTTCAAAGGCATCTCTGTCCAGCTCCCAGTGAGTGTTAAGCACCCATTACAGGGGCAGTGTGTAGGTATAGCTGTTGAACTGATTTCCAGGCAGTTGTGCCTCCATGGGTTTTCCAGCAGCTGTTTCCCCATAGCAGCGTTAGCATTCCTGGGTAGGGCAGCATCGCGCTTTAAACCTCATTTTAGCTGCACAGTGAAATGGAAGAGTACCAAGTGTGGCAGTGATTTGTTTAGGGAGAGTTTTATCATAAAAGTCTTTGAGTATGATGTAAGAGCAAAGCTGGATTAACAAAAATCTATCAGCCCATTGTGCTTAGATTCGTAGAATTGTTTTGGTTGGAAGAGACCTTTCAGATCATTGAGTCCAACTGTTAACCCACCACTGAACCATGCTCCTCAGCACCACATCTCCATGGCTTTGAAACCTCTCCAGGGGTGGGGACTCCACCACTGCCCTGGGCAGCCTGGGCCAGCCCCTGACAACCCTTGTGGGGAAGAAATTGTTCCTCATGTCCAACCTGAACCTCCCCGGCACAATACGAGGCCATTTCCTTTTGTCCTGTCTCTTGTTCCTTGAGAGGAGAGCCTGATCCCACCTGGCTCCAGCCTCCTGTCAGGGAGCTGTTGAGATTCAGAAGGTCTCCCCTGAGATCTCCTTTTCGCCAGGCTGAACAACCCCAGGTCCCTCAGCTGCTCCTCACCAGACTTTTGCTCTAGACCCAGAGAACTGGACACGCTCCAGCCCCTTGATGTTCTGCTTGTAGTGAGAGGATCAAAATTGAACCCAGGATTCCAGGTACAGCCTCAGCAGTGCCGAGTACAGGGGCACAATCACTTCTCCAGTCCTACTGGTCACACTGTTTGTGACAGAAGCCAGGATGCTGGTGGCTGCCTGTGCACACACTGGCCCGTACTGATCTATGCAAGTTATTACAAAGTTAATGATAGTTGTAGTTTGGGGTTTCTGGTTGGAAGTAATAGATAGCAGAGAAAAGTGGCCACCTTTGCCACAGTTGTTACTTTCCCACTAGGTGGACATTTCCCAGGTCCACATAGATCTGACACTCTTGGGTTTAGGTTACTGTAGTTCACATTTTTTAAATGACCTTTTGAAGGTTTAAACATCTGCTGGAGCAGATACCACTCTTCACTTAGTGTTCATTCTTTCACATTTGGTGGCAGAGCAGAGCTGAAAATCAACACTTTCATTAGTATTTTGAGCCCTAGTAGTTCTGAAAGATTATTCCATTGCCTCATGCTTTATCTTGACAGTTTATATTATGTGAGACCAAGTCTACACCCATATCCATGTTTATCTAAAATTGCTTTCAGAAATGAAATACCACTGCCCTTCTGGATGTGGATTATCTTACGTCCATTTAAGCCTGGTTTATTTAGGTTTATCCCATATTTTTAAACTTGGTAACATAAATACGTGAGGTTTACAATGACAGTTACCCACAGAAGAACTTGTATCTGTTTTAGAAGTATACATTGGTCTAGGGTAGTGCACAGACCTGTAGTAAGTCTTTCTCAGTGAAACCCACACTTAGAGGCTTTGCAGGGGCTGTTGACAAACCAGCATCTTCACCGTGGGAGCTGCAGCTCTAAAGTGCCTGTAGTTATTAGCAGAGCCTGACATTTACCATCTGTGCCCTGCGTTCCTGTGCAAGTTTTGTTTTGTGATCTCTTTTGAGTCCTATTGAGATCACTTGTTGATTACTTATGCTGGGATTTATGTGATGTTTATGGTGTATCTTGAGGTAGTGGTAATTATATTTTATCATCTGGGAAATAAAATTGACACGAGCCTTTAAATATCAAGGAAAGCCAAGTAAAGGCTGTCAGCCTTCATTATATTTATCTACTGTGCTTCATCCTACCTCCTGTACAATCCCTTCAGCTGCTGTCCCAGAGGGATGAATTAAGAGCAGGAGCTTCATCGTAACTTTGTCAGGTGGAGCTGTGTCCTCACTGAAGTCAAGAGCAGAAATTCGACTCATTTCATTTGGGCCACATTTTCACTGTTGGTTTTTGCTGCTTTACTGCAGCTTAAATCCTGTTAAACTTTGTAGTGCTTTTCTGGGGATACTTTTAGGCAAAGACTGGCTGAAACTTGGCCATGGTGTAGGACCTACAGAGCAGCACAGAACCGGGGAGGGAAGTGTGTTTGTTGTTTGTTGTCAGTTAGCATCCTTTAGTCTGTTTGGAATGCAGCTTTAGGTGTGAGGAAAAAAAATAAACTCCAGTACTGTACAATAACATCGTGTTAATAATAGCACCAGAAATAAATAATTGCCAGAATGGGACTAGTTCATAAATTTCTTTTAAATTTCAAAAAATTGCATATTCATAATATATGAACCTCTAATTCCAAAGTTTCTGCCTAGTTTGTTTCTTCCTACTATCTTGGCTTTAAATCAAGGAGAGAATATTTTATAGAGGATTTATTTGTAGTTAATGTTAGTTGTGTCACTATTGCTGCTCTAGGCTGTATTGTGTTCCCCTAAATCACACAGATAGTGCTTCTGTTATTTAAATGTGACTATCTGACAAACATATTACAGACCTAAAGAGCACGATGTGTGGAATGAATAAGTGCTTTGGATCTCTGCCTCCATCTCAAAGGAATCCTCAATCAAAGCATCTGGCTGAAAATACAGCTTTAAAAAGTCAAAACCCCTCTACCCCCTTGTACATTTTGTATTGTACTCGGCAGGTCTGCAGCAGTCACTGGGTGTTAAAGGAGCTCAGTTAGTAAGAGCTTTAAGAATGGTTTTACTACTGTATGCATAGTATTAAAATGAGCTCTGTTTGAATGTGTGCATAAGTTTTTAGCTTTGTTTTTCTTTAAATAATCTCTTAACAATTGTTATACAGAAGAGCAATGGAAATCTGGAGTGAATCCTGAAAAAGACAGTTTAGTCCATAGAATTACACCAACAGAGTAGACATTTGGTTGTAAACAGAGTAAAAGGAACATTTCTTAAATCCCTAAGTATTTACAACACATTCCCTGGGAGTGGGTGAAGAAAACCTCTTGGCCATTGAATTTCTGTAGTGCAAAACTTGTACCAGAGCTGCAGACAACAGGAAATCCAGATGCCAAAGCGGTGAGTTTCTGTGGAGTTAAAGCCAGAAGAAAGCCATTGCCTATACCCCCGTTGCTGCAGTGATGATTTTCACAACTGGAAACTAAGTGGCACAAGTTTGTCTTCCCGAGACTACGTTGGACTGCTGCTGCTTGGCTTTTTTCATTCCTGATAGAATTAGTAAGTGGAAAAACTCTCCAGAGTGTGGCTGCTGTGTTTTAGGTGCCCGTGGAGAGCAGAGAGGCTGCAGGAACTGCGCTGGCTTTCCCAGCTAGCAGCAGGCTGCAGCCACCACCAGCACAGGCAGGAGAGGCTTTCGTTAGCACTTCACATTCATCCACCTCTTTCGTCCCACTTGCTTCTCTAACAGTATTTTGGTTAATGGTTTTTATCTCTCTGAGATGAGGATACTGAATAAACCTTCGGGAGATATTTAAATGAAGCAATTCAATAAAACAGAGACATTTAAACAACACACAGAAATATAGTGATCCTTTTTCATAGCTGTGTGTACCTTAACTTATACCCCAGGTATAAAGCCTCCGTGTCTGGCCACGTAACCACCTGGCTGTTAATCCTTCAGCCTCCTGTGCTGGCTCAGGTGGACATTTTTGCCCTGGCCCCTCACCAGGTCTTTTATTTTTCTTTCTAGACGTGCCTGAAGCTCGTTGCCAGTCACGGCATATTTCCAGTCACTTCAGGGCACTTGGCCCCGTATGTGCTTGCAAACAAGCGCTCTCGTGCTCTTGGATGAACATGAGTTTGCAGTGGGATGATTTTTTTTCTTCTTATTTTCCTTTTAAGCGTGGTGTTGAAGCCAACGTGGATGTTTAGCCTCCTAAGCAGTGCTTGCTGGCATTGACTTAAGCTGTCCCGAGTGAGAAATTTATGAAGTGCTGGGGCAAGACTTCCAAAAGCAGCCTCAAATCCCAGCCCTCAGTTCCCACCACTCCAATCCGCAGTGGTGTGTGGAGCCAGTCACCACGAGGAGAATGGAGCTGGTTTATTTAGGTTTATCCTGTATTTTTAAACTTGGTAACATAAATACGTGAGGAGCTGGCAGCTGAACTCTGGGGCAGGACCATGGTGGCCTTTAATGACAGCAGCCAAGGGGGAAATGGAGGCTTGTGGTCTCGCTTACTCAAGTGGTGTTAACTCAATTGGGTGACAGTGTTGAGCATAGAGAATTGGGTTTTTGGTGGTTTGGGGGTTTTTTAATTCCTCCCGACAAGACCCCTGCTCGTATGGATTTGATTTCTGCACACAAGTATCAAATCTACACACCCATGGGTTATTTTTACAAGCACTGTAGCGATCCATCTTTGAGCTGGCGATGGGGAAAGATTTGATTTGCGTGTACGGAAGAGAAATGTGTGTGTGTGTGTGCAAGATACGTGTTGGAATTGTCTTCACATTTGGAAATGTGATACTTAATTTCAAAACAGTACCAATAAATACATTGATTCAAATGAGGAAAGCAAGGTTTTCCTCTTTCAGAAAGACTTAGTTAAAATTCAGGAAGTCAAACTGCTGAGGAGTTAGCACGAGGATTTATAAAACAACACTGAAAGGGAAGCTTAATTAACATTTTGCTACCCTTTCAATTGCACTGAATGTGTGTCTGGTTTATCACCCACCTAAATATGTTAGTTTGTATTTGAAGAATGCTTGTGACACTGAGCCTGCAGCAGAAAGCTCAGCTTTTTTCCTATAATCTCATTATAGCATTCGTGTATTTTATTTGCTTGCTTCGACCTTGGCTGATTTAGAAAGGATATTCAATGTATGTATCATGTGTTTCTGGGAATTAGTACTTGAGGTTGTTTTCTTTTTGCTGTTAATGTATCTTTAGCTGAAATTTAGGTTTTGTGGAGTTTTTTGGTTGGTTTTGGTCTAAAAAATGTACCAATAGCACCACCTCTATTACTAAGCTGGGTATTGATGGATGAGCACAGGCAGGATGGTGGCAGGACACACAAAAGCAAGTCCTCCCTGGGCAGGATGCTTCTCTGCATTCCTTAGGACAAGTGAAGAAGTAGCAGATGCTTTTCTTTCTCTCTCCAGAGAACACAGCGATAGCAGAAATGGGATATTAAATAGGGCAGCATAGACTAATGGGGCACTAATAAAACAAATGAGACCCATTAGAGAAATCATTGCTTCAAAAGTAGATTCTGTGATAAGTGCCCTTCAGTGCCTCACGCGGCAGAAACAGTTACAGCACTTCTAACATCAATTTTATACCTTTGTGACAATCCTAAGCAATAGGATCGTAAAATAACTCAGATGAAGGTAAACTTCATTTGTGCTTCGTAGAAAACTCGAATGATTCCACCTCAGAGTGAAGACAAGTTCTTTTCTTTCAAACCAAATCAGGTTTTTGCACGCTCCCAAAAATCTTCCACCAAAAAAACCAAAGCCTTTTGTTGTCATTCTTTTCAGCCTGTATGGTGATCACGAGAATTTGGAAAGCTTTATTTTAGTGCTGGAGAACCAGTGCTTGGGGAATAATATTCAAGCAGAATTTGAACTGGAATTGGTGGCTTTAGCAAGATGCTCTACTTGTTAATTGCTGGTTTTTATATTAGATGAACGGTGAAGGGTGTGCTTTGCATTACGATGCTTCATGTCTGTGCTTCTCTTCTGCATTTTAGACCACATAGTTTTTTTGAACATTTAATAAAAAAAAGGAAAATACACTTAATTTCCTAGATTTACAGAGTACCTTGTCTATAGGAGAATAATGTTTGGAGTTTAGAGATAAAATATGTACAGAAATCAACTCATCCAAGCCAAAGATATTAGCTTGAAAGTGCTTTTTTGTTGATCTTCAGGAGACACGTGGGTCTAAGTCTCTGTATTGAAATATTTTGCTTTCCTTTCTCCCCTGAGAAATTCATCACTGTATCATGACGAGATTTGATTTGGGGGTTTTTTTGGTGGTGTGGTTTTTTTGTTGTGTGTTTGATTGTTTTGTGGGTTTGTGTTTTTTGGGGGGGGTGGGGGGGTGTTTTGGTTTTGGTGGTTTTTTTGTTTTGTTTGCTTTTTGGTGGGGTTTTTTTGTTTGTTTGTTGTTTTTTTGTGATTTGTTTGCTTGTGTTGTTTTGTTTTCATATATTTTTTTTCATTTTCCAGTGTAAGTTTATTAAATCCAAGCTCCGACTGTAAACCATGAGCCACGCATTTCTTATAAGATGCTCAGGGTGAAAGTGGGGCCTGAGCACCCTGAGCACTGCCACATCCCCTGCACTGCCAGCAGCTGTATCCTGGGCTGCATCCCGTCCGTCCGTCCGTCCATCCGGTGTTGGGAAAGGAGAGGAGAGGAGGGCCGGGAGGCGGCTGTTGCTATCGCTCTGATGTCAGGAGCTCTCGCTAACGTGTGGTTGGTTCTTCTGTGTTTCAGATCGCTGCCGGTAGCAGAGCACAAAGGGAACGGCGAGACTCCCGCATCTTTCAGCAAGAAGAAAGGAGTCAGCAGAGCAGACTAATTCGGACTTGTGTCGGGTGGCCTTGCCCTACAAAGGCTGCCTTTAAAAGAGAAACGCAGTGCTATTTAATGAGCTGTGAGATGAGGCGCTGCTGCTAACGCTCAGATCCCAGGATTCATCGGCTATTCATTGTGCTTAATGTACATGTTTCTGCACCGTGCATTTAGGAGATCCCAGAGAAGAATCCAAAACGGCTGCGGGGGAAAGACCACCAAACATGCCTACAGAAACACTACCGACAGGTAGCATGGTGAAGCCGGTCAGCCCTGCTGTGACTTTCACGTCCGCCGTTCCTCTCCGCATCCTGAACAAAGGACCCGACTATTTTCGCAGGCAGGCGGAGCCTAATCCGAAAAGACTGAGCGCGGTGGAGAGGCTCGAAGCCGACAAGGCGAAATACGTCAAGAGCCAAGAGGTCATCAATGCCAAGCAGGAGCCTGTCAAGCCGGCGGTGCTGGCGAAGCCACCGGTCTGTCCCGCGGCCAAGCGAGCGCTGGGCAGCCCCACCTTGAAAGTCTTCAGCAATAACGTGAAGACTGAGAGTGGCGTCCAGAGAGAAAATCTGAAACTTGAGATTTTGAAGAACATCATCAACAGCTCCGAAGGCTCCAGCTCGGGTTCAGGGCATAAGCACGGTCCCCGAAACTGGCCGCCCCACAGAGCCGATTCGACAGAGCTGAACCGCCACTCGTTTGCCGAGTCTTTGAAGGTTTACCCCACGCAGGGCCGTAGCAGCCCCCAGGAGAGCAGCTCCAACGTCAGCAGAAGGCTCCTAGACCAGTCGGCAGAAACTTTCTTGCACGTCTCTCACAGCTCCTCAGACATTAGGAAAGTAACTAGCGCAAAGCCCTTAAAAGCAATACCCTGCAGCAGTTCAGCCCCACCTCTGCCTCCAAAGCCCAAAATTGCTGCCATCGCCACCCTGAAATCCCCAGAGATTGAGGCAGTGGAGTCTGGATGCGGAGTTAGTAGAAGACCTTCCCTACAGCGATCAAAATCAGACTTAAGCGACAGATACTTTCGCGTCGATGCAGACGTTGAACGATTCTTTAACTACTGCGGACTGGATCCTGAAGAGCTTGAAAACCTCGGGATGGAAAACTTTGCAAGGGCTAACTCTGATATTATATCCCTCAACTTTCGCAGCGCAAGCATGATTAGCTCAGACTGTGAACAGTCTCAGGACAGCAACAGTGACCTTAGAAACGATGACAGTGCCAATGACCGTGTGCCATACGGCATTTCTGCCATTGAGAGGAATGCCAGAATCATCAAGTGGTTATATAGCATCAAGCAAGCTAGAGAGTCACAGAAAGTGTCCCATGTGTAAGAGAAACATCCACCGTAGAGAGAGGAGAGAGGAAAAAAAAAAAAAAAAAAAACAAAAGCAAGGACTGTATCTTTGTCTGTGAATATTCAGTTGTGAAGGGTTGTGAAGTCTACTTGAAGTCTTGTACACTTCTCAAATCTCTTTTGTGTTGCTTGTTGTGCAATGTTTCCAAGTTGCATGCCTGTCAACATGTGAGCTGACCTGGCTTCCACTTGAACAATAACTAACTACAAAGCCTGGCTGAGCATACACATTATCTGCCAAAAGTTTAAGACGAGAATCTAATTAGGGCTTCAGTATAATCAAAGTGTTTACATGGAAAGGTTATATGACTTCTTTGGTATTTATGTGGTTCCTTGTGGATTTTATATATGTCACTTTTTGTCTTAATGCGGATATTGTCAACTGACGTTACTGGTTTCTAAGTTGAAACAGAATCCCTTTGGAGGGGGAGGAGCAGCAAAATTGGCCGAATAAGAGATTTAGGCAGACGGTAATAGGCAAAAAAGCCTTATCTCTTGTAGAAAGTGCATTATTGGCACATGTAAAACCCTTTCTAAAAGGCAAAGAAAGCTACATTCTTAAATTATGTGTCATTGTTAAACTATATATCCCTACTTGTAGGGAGGCACTGTTCTGTAAAGGTTTCTTTTTTTCTAGGTAAGCTCCCTCAGTTTTATAGCAGAAGTAGCCTAGTGAATCTGCTTGACCTCTCAAAAACTAACTGGGTCTCGCCTTTGGGTTGAAAGCATTTTCATGATTTTGTAGTATCCCTGTTGGAAAAGATTAATGAAGGTTGGAGTCAACGTGTGGAAGCAACGTTAGGTGGGGAATTTTGTGCGTTTGGTTTTTACTCAAAGATTCCTGGTCTTAAACTTTTGACGGGAATGATTAGATCCTATAGCTGATATTGAATGCCTTTATTAGTCAAAAAAAAACAAAACAAACACATCATGATTACAAATTCCATGCTGTCTTTTAATTATTCTTTTTTTTTTTTTTTGTAGACCTATTTGAACAGTTAACAAACAAAAATGGAAACACACAGCCATAGCAATGTAACGCCTCCTATTCAGAAGTAAATACACTCAGTAGCTGAACTATATCTGAAAAATTGTGATTATGTTGTCTTGCATATGTTATATCTAAGGCTGTGAAAGTTTGTTACAGCTCTAGGAAAGCGTAGAAACATGACAGTATGTAGCTTGTTTTTTATTTTATTTTTTATTTTTTATTCCTCCTTATGATGGTTAGTGCTGCAGGTCAACCTGTTACAAATCTTTTGACAATCTGTGTCTTCCCAGTGGTTTAATTAACTGTCATTTCAACTGACAGTGGTGGCGTGGTAGCAGAGAAGTTGAAAGCACAGTGGTCTGCTTCATTAATATTGTATACATGCTTTGAAGTAAATTGCAGCACTACCTTAATCTTCATCAGCTAATAGGAAACTTTTTTTTATTGTGTAAATGCTGTAAGACTTTGTATATACTTCAGTTGTTACGAAATCTTTAAAAGGAAGAGTGTTATGCTAATAAATAGCTCCTGGTGCAGGTATGGTAGGTTTTTTTGTTCTTTTTTTTTTTTTTTTTTTTACCCCTCCCACTCTTAAAACTATATCAAGAACTCAATCTCAGTGTGTTTTCGTGCTGGTAGAAGGTCCTGGTTAAATAATAGGTCCAGCAAAAGATTTCTTTTACTAAAGTGCTTTTCAGAATATAATTTTTTTATAAAGTAACTATAGCAGCATGATCTGTCTGAAGAACTAGAAGAGCTTTTCCAGACTGCTAAAATAGCTTGCTTCTTCCTCACCTAGCAATGTTACTGTTCCCGTTTATAGCATCTGTTCATAATGAATCACCTCAGTCTTCTGAATTATTCTTCAGTAGTGCTTATTTATATATTTGAATATTAAAGATGTTTTACAAAGTCGGGTTCTATCTTTTCTCTAAGCCTGGAGTGCAGCTTCTTACAGTTGCATCTACAGATGCAGGCGAGAGTGGGAACAGAGCCACGCAGTCATTTGTTGCTGGTGGAATTATCAAACATCAAGTTTTATATTATTGTTTTCAAAATAATTGTTCGTGGGAGGGGGGAGCGCACATTCAGTTTCAGGAGGATACTTTATGGTTTGGTTTGGGTTTTTTTTTACAGCTAGCTTCACAACCTAAGACTTATGACATTCCTAGTTCAGTCGAACAAATGAGGAGCTCTGTATTTCAGCTATGGGCAGAATTGTGACATTTTAAGCTCCGTGGGTTTCAGTTGGCATTGACATCACGCTGGTTTTTCAAGCATATTTTTCCAATAGTAAGTTCTACTCAGTTCAGTGACTATTTTGCCAAGGAAAATAATGCTTAAGGGATTAAAGCCAAGTGTAATGCAGCTGTACAGCAATGAAATAAAGAAGTTCAAACCAAAATAAAAATGCACTCACATTGTTCTCTCTCAAGTGTTTTAAGAAAGATGATAAACATGCTATCTCAACCGTTGTCAGCCAAAGCCAGCAATAAAAGGAGCCTTTATAGCTAGAAAATGGGTTAGAGCATATGCTAGTATTCTGAACTTGTTTCCCAAGGTTTGTGCGGAAGCTGTAGGCTCTTGAGGAATCAAACTCATTTCCTTTTAATGCCACGAGGGGTTTTGGCTTGTGAGCTGTCTGTAACAGAGCATTTCCTCGCCTGAGACCTTGAGCAGCACCCTTGACACAGCACAAGCTCTGGCTCTGCTCTCCCTGCTTCTCATGATACTCACGCAAAAAGGACTTTACAGGACACAGATCTCCCCAGTAACTGAACTGACAACTCCAGCGAGGCTGCAGTAATGGAAATCACAAGATTGGAGAATGTCCACAAGGCTTTGAAGAAGCAGGTAACAATTGGCTTCATTTGTCACTCTATTACAGTTTATAGAGCTAGGATTTTATTTATAGCTTTGCTATTACTGGTATGTTTGCATAAAGACACTAGTGTTTGTCTGCTTTGTTTTCAAACAGGAATTAACTATTCTGCCTTTGCAGACAGGTAACCCCATCGTGTCGAGAGGGTTCATTCTTTGTCTGCCTTGGGAGGTTCCTGAGTGCCAAACGTTGAATTCTCAGGGAGCTGTGACCAGCCCAAATGCCTCATCAGGGACCCCTTCTGGCTGTGTTTGTGCTGCCTCCAGCAGCTATTGACTCAGGTGCAAAGCCCACAGCAAGCATTGATGGTTAGACAACAGCTCACGTGGCAGCACCAGCTCTGGAAGGAGATGCAAGTCTGTGTTGCCCTGTGAAAGGCAGTACTGAGCCCAGCGCTGATGGTCCTGGCCCCAGAAGTGAAGAAAGAAACAGTATGTTTCCAGTAATTAGTATGAATTCCCACTCACATAAAAGAAACTCAGAGAGATTTGTGGTCGTTCTTTTATTTGGACTTGTTGGGGAGGGAAAGGAAGAGGAAAATGATGTGACAAAGTGCACTCCTGAAAGCCACATAGAGCTTTGTGCAGAGATAAACCATATCTCTTGAGTGAAAGAGATGGGCAGCAAAGTAAAAGTGGTCTGCTAACCACCTTGTATCGTAGAAACAGTGTCGTGAAAGATGAGAGATACCGGATCTGTACCGCAGATTTCCATTCAACGGCCACGAGGAGGGAAACGTTCTTTTTTATTAATTCAGTTTCTGGAAGGGAGAGTGATGTGCTGCAAGTGCCTGTGCCATCCCAGTGACCGAGGGCTTTTGAAGGGTAAACACAAAACTGTGATGCTTTTGGCAGAAACTCAAAAATCAAAAGGCACGCTCAGACAACAGAGCCAATCAGTATTGCTGACTTATCTCTTTTTACAGCAGTTTATCCATCCATGGAGGCCATACGCATTTGATTTCAGTCATTCAATGAAAAACAAAGTGCTTAATGGAGCTCTGCAGTACAGAGCTGTCTGTGGGAGGACAGGAAAGGAGCTAAACCTTAAAAACAGCCTCCCCAATGCCTATTGATTACAAGATGATAAAGTTTAGCACATTATATTCCAGAACTCACTTGTTCATAAGAAACTTTTTATTAAGCAGAGTAGCCAAACCAATAAATCTGGGAGATGCCAGTTTTCCAAGGCTATAAAACTCATGTTTTATGTGATTAATGGTGCCACACCAGTAGCTGAGCGCATTAGGTTTAGATTCTAAGAGCATCTGGAGCTTTGTTCCCATGAACAGTGAGGGTCCATTGCATATTTTGGCAATGAATATAAATGTGGGTATAGTGGAAGGTCCCTTTGTGCTGTAAAAGAGAATAGATTGGTCAAGGTGTTTTGTCCTAATTGTAATATAACTCTATATTAAAATCCTTGTTGCCAAGGCTTAGATGTTCACCGATACTCTGAATTCATCTGACTTTCCTTGCTGTCAGCAGAAAGGCTCCAATAATCTGCCCTTTGAAATATATAACCCATAGCTTAATGCAAAAGGCCATTAAAATTGTCTGTTCAGTGTAAGGACATTTATCTCCTGATGATGGCATCTGTTAACTGAACCTCTAAATAAGCAAATTTCAGTCAGAAGTATTAACCCATAAAAACCTTTTATTTTCTCCCTGGAAGCCCAAGGGGTGGTCAGTAGCTGTGCCCTACAGTTGGTATGTTGCTGCTAAAACACTCAGATGTTGTCTGTTTGGGGTGCAGTGCAGTCAAATGGAGTCACCTACACCACACCATCTGCCTTGCCCTAGAAGGTATGAACACCCTTCAAGCGTATTCTATATTTTTATATTGAATGACTTCAGAACGTAGTTGTGGCTGCCCATCAAAACTCAGTAATAAGTGGTGACTCCCCCCCCCCCCCAACTTAGTTTTCATGAAAAACAATCATTTATATAACAAAAACTGGAGTCTCTTAAATGTCATTCTTCTAAATTTAGTCATTTTCATGATGGTCTTAGGACAAGAGTAAGAGAGTGCTAGTATCTCTACTATTACTGCTTTCTGCTTTTGGCACTGCAAGTCTTCTCCACCTTCGTGGTGTCTTGCATTTTAGTTTTCCCAGCTTCCTTCCTTTCTGCATATTCCTTCCTTGCCATGTCTGCCTGTTTCATCTTCTCTGAAATGTATGACCAAGGTCATCATGTTCTCCTCGCTTAGCCTCCTTTAGCTAAGGAGCCTCATCCTGTCTTCTAGAACCCTCACACTCAGGCAGCCTGTGTCCCAAGAAAGTAACCCTGTGGCTGCAATTGAGCTGCCACGTCCTGAACAGATGATAATCTATTTAATGGCTTATTTTTGAATTTTCCAGTGTGTTGTGCTGTCTGTCGGCAAGGTGAAACAGCAAGAAGTGTTTCTTTGGGAAGAAGCAGCAACTGAAAACGCTCATGAAGAACAGGGTTGTAGAATCACAGAATGTTAGGGTTGGAAGGCACCTCAAAAGATCATCTAGTCCAACCCCCCTGCTAGAGCAGGATGCCAGACTTATCTTGAAATATCAACCTCTTGGTCCAAAATTGCCAGTTCTTCTCTCTGCTATATCTCAGTGTGTACTTTTGCTACTTTGGCTCCATATAAAATACTGTCCCGAGGACTGCGGTATACAAAGGTGGTACAATTTCCAGTGAAAAGAGTGATACAGACCCCCTATCCAAGCAGAATGTACCAGTTTTCCCTCTGCTGTTTGTTAATCTGGTACCTGTGTGTCTCTCAACCTATGGCAGCCCAACCACTTGCACTGCCCACTCCGTTCCCAGGCAGACGGCCAAAAAGCGCTGCCTAAAAAGACTTATTGGAAAACAAGAGGACAGCAGAAGATCCAGGAGAGTCAAAATCTGTCCTCACCTGGCTATTGCAGGCAACTTCCAGCTGTGGTAAGTGAAGAGCAGGTTTGGAAGCTAAAAGCCCCAAGCTGCTGACTCGTGCAGCCTTGGGGCTGAAGGTCTGACACCTCAACCCTGCATGCAGGAAAAGGGTACCATGTGTTCGTGTGTGAGACAGGAGAAACTAGGGGATGGAAGCAGAAGGCACATGGTGAATCGTGTCACTGTTTCACTAAATACCTGCTATTCATATCCTAAAAAATGAAGACAAGAAAAAAAAAATAAGAAAAGGGTTGAAATTTGGAGAAGAGCTGTGTATGCAAATGCCCTCAGAAGAGATGCGGAGGTGGGTAGATAGTTTTTGCTTTTTAAGAAATGAAGTTTTTAAAACATCTTTTAATAAATTACCTGCTTTTCAAGTATATTCATTTTTTATGAACTCAGTCTTGCTATTCTGAACCGTAAAAGCTTTGCTACACTCAGCACAGGGCATCTGGAAATGTACTGACAGTGATTTGGAGTGGTTAAGTAGTAGGATAAAAGGGTGCTTAGCTGGACATGAACTTTATTTTACTAAAATAAAGTTCACATTTACAAAACTAAAGTTTTAGAGGATGGTGGGTTTGTTCTTTATTTTAAATGGATTGGGGGGGCAACAGAAAATTAAGATAGTCTTATATATTAATGTTGGTCTGCAAATAAGATAGGTTCAGTTCAGTGTGTCCACATGAAAGTGATAATACTAGTCTTTGGCAGAGGCTTGATTTTCTTCATCCATGTTCTGTATATCTTGGAGTTTATCAGCTTACATGTATCTGGCACAAAACTCATCCCATCTGAAACCACTTGCCATGAGCTTATGGGTTCGAGTCCGTCTGACGGATTTTCTTTTGTGTTAAAGGGCTTTGAACAAAGAGCTGTCATAATGCTTTTGATTTCCCATGGTTTTGTTTCTAGCATGTTCAACCGATAGGACCTTTCAAACCCTCTCCTGTGAGAACAGGAGCTTTGTACCCATATACACTTCAATATTGAATTCAGGAGGTAGAGAGCAGCCCTGAAGTCAGACTGGAAAATGATTTTATTTTATTTTTTCCTGTTGTTTCCTAATGAAATTGCAAGGTTGGTTTTTATTTCCCCTAAAATGCTATAGAGTGAAACAAAGCCATAGAAGCCAGTAAAACCATACAGGTTGTCCCCACAGAGATATGAGGAAACTTTAAACCACATCTGGATGCTTCATCTGGGAAGACCATGAAGAAGAGGATACCCAAATTCTGGCCCTGTTGAAGCCAATGGGAATTTTATCACTGTCCCTCCTAGTTGAAGACAGACCAACAGCAGCACGGCTGGAGCACCCGCTCTATGCAATGGTATGTGCCAGGGCCATCAGCCTGGCTTGGTTCAGAGGGTAAAAAACCCAGTGTTTCTGATGACTGTTTATCTCCCTGGCTTGCAGGTGTGTCCCATGGTAGCCTGGCATTTTTAGAAGTGCATGGATCTTACCTAAATGGTGTCCAGTAAAATTAGTCACTGTTTCAGACCCTTGAGACCTAGTTGATATGGGTGCCAAGGGACATATCCCTGATCTCAACACAAGGAAGCAGCTGCAAAGTCACCATCTCATCCTTTGGTGTGGAAGGAGCAACCACCGTGGGTCTATCTAGGTGAGTTGAAAGTCCCCATCTACAGCTTCTTCTACTCACTAGGCCAAGAGATTCATCCCCACATTGTATTCCTCTGCAGTGGCATTGCTCCGATGACTCATGAGGTCCATCTGGGGCACGGGATGCTCTCCTAGAAGATGTGTTGCACCTAAGCTATCACTGAGTTATCGATTACTTTTGCTGTGTTTACCTCCAGAAGAATTGTATTGTGTTCTGCACTGAACTGTCAATGAAAAATACTTTCTCTGTAGGATGTAGATCTACGAGATGAGACAAGAGGTTTGGTGAAGCGCAAAATACTAGTGCTGGTATGAGGAGAAAGTCATGACCTACCTGCCCACCACAGGGTGTGTCTCTTTACACATAGCACACATCATAATTTATTTTCTGAATTTTTACTGAACTGCTAATGACCAGCTTATGGAAAACCTGGGAGCTAATGAGCCATCATGAATATTTGCATCAAGCCACAGGGGTGCCCCTTTCGCTCATCTCTAAGCACCAGTGAGGTATTTCAGGAGCAATGTATGACTCGTGCTGGTTTAAAACAAATTTAACCTACCCCAACCCACATTTAAGTAACAAACTGCAAAGCACTCAGCTGTGATATCAAAAATCTTTGTGAGGGACATTATTTATTTGAGAGATCATTTCTGAAATGCTCAGGGTGGACCCTGCTCCCTGGAAGTCACCATTGGAAAGTGTACGCTGCTTCTGGCATTGTCCTACTTCCAGCTCTGCTATGGAAGAGGGAGCAAGGGGAGCACTTCAGGGCACAGTTCTGGCCACCCCACCACCACGGGCAGGACACTTACTGTTGGGTTCAGGGATGTATTGACACCCAAAGGCAGCTGTGGTGTGGAATTGGAGATTTTTCCAATGGGCTCATTCCCACATAGGTCCCACGCAGAGCTGACGCTGAAGGACGCGCTGGGTTTTCAGGGGGCTGCTGAGTGAGCGGATGCTGTGTGGTTTTGGAATGCATTAAAAGCGTATGGAAAGGGCTTTCCTGAGCCTGTGTTCCACTGAATAAAACCCAGCATTTCACATGGTTGAAATCATAGAATCATAGAATGGTTTGGGTTGGAAGGGACCATAAAGCTCATCTAGTCCAACCTGGCCTGCCATGGGCAGGGACAGAAGTCACAGCAGAGCACTGGGATTCAGCGGTCCAAAAGTCAGGGGTCCAACTGGCTGGCTGAAGGAGAAAGCCTGTGTGAATTAAGGAGTAATAAAGTCCTGCAGCTACCTCAGCCCCTTCTGGGACACAGCCCAACGTGCCGGGTGTGGGGACAGCTGGGTGCACTGGAAGGGAGGATTAGCTCTGCAGAGCCGTGCCATCGGCCACGCATAGGCAATTCATTGTATTTTTAATTCAGTGTTTTTAAGAATCATTTGTAGCCTCGTATGAACATGGGGAATCTAATGCACTGGCTTAAATGTGTTTGAGTTGCAGTGGCTTGTTTCAGTTTTTTAATATTAAGTTAGAGAAGTAGTTGAACATGAACACCTGGCAGCTATTGATACCCAGCTCTTTTTTTTTCCACTGTGTCAGATGCTAACAGATCCTGGAGATAATAATATGGAATTGTTAGCTGGGTTATGAAGAAGATGAGCCTCTTCAGAAAAAAAAAACACTTGTTAAAAACAAGCACACAGAACCTTTTGCTGTCTGATGCTGTTTTTGCACATTTGTTTTTCCTAACAGCTGTTAGGCTCCAAAAATAAGTGATAGACTTGCTGTCTTTAAAACCATTAAACAAGGAAGCAGAGGAGAGAGCAGGAAATTTTAGAGTGACCTTGATGTTAGCATGTCCTGCCTGGTGTGGGGGGACAGCAAGGGAAGAGATGTTGCTTTAGCACATGGTCTGCAGGAGAACAGAAAGGGAAGTAGATAAGTGATCTGAAAATAACATCTGGTCTGACCACGAGGTCTTCCTCAGGAACAGGCTACAGGAGCAGAGCTTGTCTCTGTTTCAATGACCAAGCTTCTTCAGAGCAGGGGTGGGGAGCAGTTTTCAGTGCTTCCAAAAGTTCTGACTGGCCATGGTCCCCGGTGCTGGCTTTTTGCTGTATAGCTTCTCTCATGATACATCCCTGCAGACTCATTTGTCATGCTTCTCTCATTCCCCCAAGCGGGGAATGCCAAGATAAGAATATTGGAGGTCTTTGTGCTCTCAGCAGTGAAATGCAGCAGAGATGAGAGCGATACAGAAAGTCAAGGAGTCCAGGCAATTATCCTCAGCCAGTTCCCTTCAGCAAACCCATTTTGGGTGGGGGAGGCACTGATGTGCAATAGCGGAGGTGGGAGCTGCATCCCTTAAACATTTTGGAAAGGAATTACTGGCCTCTTTGAACAGGATGCTAATCCCAGGCTCCCTCAGAGCTGTTACTGGAAATAAATTGACATCTTTTCCAATCCTGCCCTGCATGGCACCTCAAATATTAGTTAGTGCTGCTGCAAATAAGCAGCATTTCTACAGCAATGTAGCGGCTGTGGGGGGAAACTGCACATTCAGGAGCAACTTGGCTGAGCCACGTCCTCACGGGTCCCTTCCCAGTGTGCTGCAGGAAGGTATGCTTCTGCAGAGCAATGCTTCTTGCTTCCATGTTTCTTTCCCAGACCAGTGTTTTCATGTCAGCTTCCCAGGAGCTGAAGATCCTTACTCCTGGACGTCATTATTCTGATGCTGAGTGGTGAAACCAGAAATCAGAGCTGCAGCTGTTTGCCAGTTTGGCTCATCATCAGAGTTTTTGTGACAACAGCTTGGATCTCCACTTTATTTATGACCAGCTGTGTGAAACTGTTCCATGAAGCATATCCCTGAAATTTGAGTTTTCTCGCTGCTTTATTTTTAGTACAAGCTGAGACTGTTTATTGATCTTCCTTGATATTTTTAGTCTTTTTGAATTTCTGCACCTTGAGGCACTTATTTCTTTAGGTAACAATTCCTAATTTCAGTCTGTTATTTGTGAACACTGTGGTACATGTAACTCTACTAAGCTATTGATAGGCAAGTAGGTAGCCCATTGAATACATCTGCATTAGTGACCAGGATGAAGGAATGGTAAAAGTATGGGAAACTTCAGGAATCAATTTTTGAGAAGCAGTTTGGAGCAGTTCCAGTCTATCTGAGCACTGCAGATGTAACGCAGGCTGCCTGCATTTGCAATGCACAGTAAAAATTATCAGAAGATTCTGAGTAGTAAATGGAATGTGTAATGTGTTCCCAATAGACTGATTTCCCATAAGAAATAACTCACCTTGAGCCTTGTTTATTTTTCAAAAGTGCAGAATAGAACTGATGTTGAGAAAATTTTCTGTGGAATGGGGGAAATTAAAAAAAAAAACCAACAAAAACCACCTTCAAGTTAAGAGGAACCCCAAGTCAAATAATTGAGTTGAAACACTTCTGCCTTACTTCTAGCAAAGAATTTGCTTGACAATTGAGTCGTGAAAGAGCAGTAAATCTCTGCTTCCAGGGATTTGTGATTTCTAAAGGTAGAAGGGCTCTGCTGCCCACCCCACTGCTGTTCCAGCCCACCCCTCTGGGTTGCTGCTCACAGACTGAGTTAGCTCCAGCTCTAAAATAAGTAGGGCTTTTGGCCAAATTGCTGCTCTAAGGTGGCTGTATAGCTTGGTAACTGCTTTACCAAGTTCTCTTTGCTCTGTTTCCCAAAGATCATTCTCCTTTGGTAGACAGAAGCAACAGCAGGCACTGCATGGTCCTCTTTCCTGGCACTGCAACGTGCAGTTGCGTGTCCTGTTGTCTTTAGGATTATGTGTTTCACTCTGTCTTGGCAACCCTTGCACCACGCCGAACGAATTGCTTCTGTGGCCCGTGAGAGCATCCCCTTTGCAAAGCACAGAGGTGTTGGATCATAGTGTGGTATCACAGTCAGTGACAGCCAGTGAAGCAGCTGGCAGCCGCTGATGTACCAGTTCAAATCTGTCATCAAGGAAGTGGCTTGTGCCTAAAATGAGCAGATCTTTGGAGCCTGGAGAATTCATGGTCGTTAAAATCAACGTGTCCCATGGTTAGGTTACCTCGGCGGAAGTCACCGTGCTCTGGGGACCCTGCTCTTCAGCCCCACAAAAGCTGGTGCTCTCTACTCTGTGGAAGCTTTCAAAATTCTTTGGAAGCTGGATTTTGAGATCTCAGTCTTTTCTGGAGAGGACTCTTTCCTGAGACAGGGTTGCTTCTCTCAGCACAGCTGCCAGCTGTTGTTTCAGGCTAATCTGTAAGCTGAAGCAGGCACCTACAGCACTTGCAACTCCTTTTTTCAGTTCTTTGCAAGAAAAATCTTCAAACCTACAGTGGTGTTTTCTGGAGTAAAGAGTAGGAATAGAAACTCTGGAAAATAATTAGGAAAGGTAACTCTCTGTCCTCTCCTTTTCTTGAGCACTCCAGGGGCATGAGGTCCATGCTTATACCAAATACTGTGAAATATGTACACGTTTGTCACATGCAAAGCATGGAAAATTCTAAATAAAGGGAGGCTACTGATTTTTCTTTGTACAGAATGGGTTTTGCATTGCAGAACAGCTCACTGCATGTTGGCAGCTGCCGAGGAGTGGGGATGGACTGACTGCCTTCTCAAAGTGCCACCTTGAAATGGGAATGTGAGCATTGAAATGCTTCATTTCAGCTTGGCAGGTAGCCCTGGTCAGGATGGGAACAGGAGATTTCCTTGGGATGCTTGGATACCGAGTGAAATGTCTTTGACAGTTTGGTATGTGCACTGAGATAACATGTCAGCCTCCCACACTGCAGCACGTCTTGTGTTGCTGAGGTCCCAGTGATTTTTCTGACCACTTCCACAAGGTAAGCATGGTGTAACGTTGCTGTAAAAAGGTTTGTTGTCTTTCTTTTGCTTTGGAAACTTTTTTTTTTGTCTCTTTCACTTAATCCGTTTTCTGTCATCGTATTAAAACCTCATCATATTGCTTTCCATCAGTAGTTAAAATTTCTGGGTGGTAGCAGCAGCTCTTTGCATATACTCTGCATTTTCACTTTGATTTTGAGTCCTTCTCAGTAACAGGCTATAAAAAAACCACCAAAGTATTATTGCTGAGGATGCCACACTGATGTAAGTGCAACCCCTGTGCAGCTGAAAATATCAGTGACAATTCTCTCTTCATCTAATCCCTGACTTTGAGAAATGATCAGGTCAAAGCCAACCACTCAGCCAGTGTATGCTGGGGTTTTTCTTTTCCAAAAGAAATACCACAACTTGCAGAGCAGAAAATCCCCTGTATCCTTCTGTAAAATCCTGCAGAATGAGACGTGCTGGTGGCTGTGTAAGGAGGGAAAACAGATAAAAGTTCTGACCCCCTGGCAGAAGTGAAACTCCTGTCATCCACGGCTCTGATTTCACCCAAGAATTTCAAGACCTGCTTCCTTTAAAGAGTAATTTGTCTCCTTAAACAGTGTTTTTGAGAAATGCAGCACTGTCATCCCGGGTATGAATTTGTGTTAGTGGAAAGTGGTGCACTGTTGTGAGACGTAATCTCCAGAAATTAATTCCTCTTGACTGAGTTTTGTTATTTTGTTGTGTGTGGGTTGGTTTGGTTGGGTTTTTTTTTCTTCCTTTTAAATAGACTCATCGATTTTTAGGCCAGATGAGCTCACTGTAATTGTTTTGTCTGACTTTCTTCATAACATCAATTATAACCAGGCATGAATTAATTCCCCTTTGAATTACAGACTGCATTTCACTTGAGAAATCCTGTTTTGACTTGAACAAAGGCAGTGATGGAAAACCCAAAACAGCATTTACTAAATCATTTTAGTGTCTAATAACCCCCTGCTTAGATAAATTGTAATCTCCTTTCCAGACCAAATTTGTCCAGCTCCAAACAGCAGCCCCAAGGTACTGCTGTACATCTGTTGGCAAGGCTGAGGAGCCACTATCACAGCTTTGCTTACTCTGTAGCAGACCCAGAAGCTGGTAGGTTGTGGTGAGTCCACAGCTGAGACTGCTGCAGAGACCACTATCACGTCTGCCTTTAACATTTTTTGGGCAAACTAAATGACCTGTAGACAAACAGTTTTTCATCCTACCTGCTCCAAGAAGTTCTAGCAGAACTGACTAGCACAGTCAAGATAATAACATTTGTAAAGCTTCTGAGTATGTAAAAGGTGAGTGTCAGGAGGCTGGACCCAGGCTCTGCTCAGTGATGTCCAATAATAGAAGGGGCAATGGGTGGAAGCTGGAACACGGGAGGTTCCATGGAAATGTAAGGAGAAAGTTTTTCATGGTGAGGGTGACAGAGCCTGTCCCAGGCTGCCCAGAGAGGTTGTGGAGTCTCCTTCTCTGGAGAGATTCCAAACCCACCTGGACACATTCCTGTGTGACCTGATCTGGGTGATCCTGCTCTGGCAGGGAGTTTGGGCTAGATGATCTTTTGAGATCCGTTCCAACCCCTACCGTGCTGTGATTCGAGATGAGAAGGTCCATTCTCCATGCATATGGTGTTGATGTAGTGCTATCGATATTTTCTTGTCTTTGTGCAGCCTTTGCACATGCTGGAGCTTTACAGGACACATCTGAAGCAAGTCCCCCCTGGCAGCTTCTTGTCCCTTCCTGCCATTGGTGAGGCAGAGTGTCACCAGCTCTGTCAGCACACCCCCACACACCTTCTCTCCCTAACCCACTTCAGTCACACTGATCCCTGTCACAAAACCACCAACCCACGAAACAACAGAAAACCAGAAACAGATTGTTTGGAGTGCTAAGGGTAACCTAGATCTTGGTGACAGAATGGGATTGGAGAGCAGTGATGTCAGCAGCTACACTGAGTCACGTGTACTCAAGACATGGTGTTCAGGCTCAGCCAAAAGAGTCCTTAGGAAACACCTTGTCATGAGTGTTTATACCTGACTTCATACCCAGCTGCATGTTACTCCAGGCTTCCCTCAAACCTGCATGGCTTTGGATTAGCTGATGGTTAATCTCACCAGACATCACTCTGCCCCCACACCTTGCTGTGTTAGAACCTGCAGCATTCATCACATTCTTTGCTTGCTCTGGAAGAACCTAAGTAATTTTGCTCCATCTTCAGATTTTGTTAAATCGTTTATCTGTTAGAAACCCCAGGGAGTTCTTTGAAGTTCTTGAGCAATTGCCATTCTTAAGGTTCATTACCATTTAAGTTTCTTTTTCAGTGAGTTACTTTATAAGTCCTTTTCAAATATTTGTGGGGGACCCCAGTGGTATTTTTGTGGGAATTTCCACATCTGTAATCCCAGTGTTGTCTTCAGACATCACTTAAAGAAAATTAGAGTGTTCAGCAGTCTCCATGCACCAAGTGGAATAGTTACTTTCTCCTTACAGCTCCCTTTTCACTTCCATCAGAAATGGAGCCCTAATGTCATGGTGCCTGGAGTACAAGCTTTTAGGAGAGGTTAGGTCCTCTCTATATGCCACAAATTGTTGTTATAGTGAAAATGTCAACCCAGTTGTCTCCCCACTGTCTTTCTGCCATCCCATTTTAAACTTCCTCAGAGGTTCCCTAGGAATACATTAAAAAAAAAAAAAAAAAAAAAAAAAAGCTATTTTCATCATAGAGGAGACAAAACTTGGTGGTTTATGGCCAAGTGTCCAGTTACTGTGGACACCATCATCTCTGACCTCTGCATGTTGACTTTTTCCTGCTGAGCTTTATTTGATTTGAAAGAGGTAGATTAATTTTATTTCCTCTTACCCATCTCGCTCATGTGTCAGTCAACAACTGTCGACTTTGCCAGGAAGGAAACTTGCTCTGTTAACTCACAACCTTGCTCTCCAAAGTTCTTCAGCTGTGGACTCACCACAATCTACCAGCTTCTGGGTCTGCTCAGGATTTCTCATCCCCACACAGCACAGAAATTCTCTGTTAACATTGTCTACTTAAATCAACAAGACAGCTTTGGGACTCTACTTATGACTGTTAAGCCAAGACATAAATGTTTCTGGAAGCCTCAAGAATGTGAGTTTAGAGTGTGGAAAAGACTTGAAAATTCACCTGTCACAGGTACTGCTGCAGTTTCAGTGTCATATAAACGTAAATTGACCTTTGTTTTAACTTACTGGGATTCCTAATTCCTAAATTTACTATACTTTAATTCAGGATTTGGTTTATGGGTGTAATTATGAGTCTTCCAGGCAACACTTAGTAAAAAAAAAGAGGTTATTCCAAACTGATGGTTTTGTGATCATATGGACCATTATAATTCACAGTCACTCAAGCTCTTTAACACTTCGGTTTCCATATGCTATGTATTTCAGCATTGCAGTAACAGACAATAATCCTACCTTTCCAGATCAATTTAGTCATATTAAACCAGAATTTGGTTTACAATAGCAGAGCCTGAAAACCAAGCTTTACTTAAGTCACCTGCTGCACAGCAACAATGATATGATGGTTTAAGTTGATAAACTTTATCTACATAGGAAAAAAAAATAAATTCAGAAATGTGAGCAGAATCTGAAAAATGGTTTTAAAAAAATGGCAAGCCGTGTTAAAAATGCAATTGAATCTTTGTTTCCTTTCCAAATCTTATCAGGGTTGGTACAGGGTATAATTCTGGCTGCACCACAATGAACAACAACAACAAAAAACTCCTTAGCTTGTTAAGATTGCAAATAATCCCTAAGATGTCCAAGCCAAGATGTGCAAAAAAAAATGTAGTCTGGACTTGTTTTCTTTCTTCCAAGTAATAAATTTGTCTTCAATGGCCACTAACACTCTGGTTATTTGGTATTAAAGCAGGGTGGTATTTATCCACGTGCAATGCTGTGACATTTACCTCAGTGACCCTCTAATTCATGCTCTGTTGCACTTGCTATAGGGAGCTTGCACTGTAGAGCAATATGGTGCCTGTTTCTAAGCAGCAATAAATATCATGTTGTGCAGGGCCTGTCAAGCAGGGTTTAGCCAGCCTCAGTTCAATGAGGTGCCTTCTGCTCATCCCAAGGAACATATTTTTCTGAAGTCAGGGAAGATATGCTACTGGTTTCAATGGAGCTGGGATTTCTCTGTCCTTTTTAAGTTGTCAGTGATCTTGCAGCCAGTGCATTGCTTTTTGTTGCTAACCCTGCTGATTTTTACACCAGGCTGTGTAATTTGTGTCCCTGCCCTCTCAGCTGTCGAAAGATTCTGCCCTTTGTTGACCACACTCACATCTTCATGCATGTCTAGAAAATGTCTATTGGGAGTAATACAGTCAACAGAGGTGCAAGGAAAATTCATGTTAATAATAGCACTTACTACTTTACTTTTATACTCTTTACCTTCTCCCTAGTGTGTAGGTGCTAGATCAAGTGGCATAACTGGAGAAAAGAAAACTTCTCCCTCTTGATGTCTGAGAAGATGCAGCTGTTTGGGTCCTTGGGTAAGCTGAGATACTTTATGGACTGTCATTGCTGTGGTTGTAATGGATTCACAGAGGCATGTTCAAGATCCATCATTTTATTGTTCAAATGAATAACTGTTTTACTGGATTTTATCTCCTCCTTTTCTCAAGTGGATCCCCTGTTCCCATACACTCCAGCAACCCAACTCTTGGTAATATTGATATATTGGTAATTTGGAAATATTTACAAGCAGATTAGGAGCCATGCTTGCTTAATATTCATGAATTCAGCCCCTTTTTCCTTGCCTTGAGAAGCAGATTAAATAAAATAACACGGTGGATGTTGGGCCCAGTTCTAAAAAGACTTTGTGAAATACTTCAATTTAAATGTTATTTTAGCAGGCGGGAGCAGCACACTTATACTGGCCAAGAAAAGCTGAGAAAGATCATTAAAGAGGAAAAAAAAAAAGTCCTCCCTCAAATGTTACCAAAATGTCACATCACATAGAAACACTTTCAAAGAGGAAGATATGTTCTGTCCTGATGCACCAGTTTCATAATATTGTGACATTTACATTCTAATGATAACTAAACTTTGATCTTTGGGAAATTACAGAGCAAAGCGTCTGATTTGCTGTGATTTTTTCCACCTCCCTGAGGGAACAAGATGCAGCCTGCAAACCTCACAGCAGTTACGGAAACGGTAAAGATGACAGTAAAATATTGGGAAAGATGATTGTTTGGATTATGTGTGCAGAGAGAAATTGTGAGGATTAACCAGGTTGAACAGTGGCGTTCGGTTAAGGATGGAGAGAGATGATGGATGAATGGATAGATGGATGAATGGATAGATGGATGAATAGATAGATGGATGGATAGATAGATGGATGGATAGATAGATGGATGGATAGATAGATGGATGGATAGATAGATGGATGGATAGATAGATGGATGGATAGATGGATGGATAGATGGATGGATAGATAGATAGATAGATAGATAGATAGATAGATAGATAGATAGATAGAACCTATGCAAACACTCCTTCACTTAGAAGGAGAAGGAGCTAAGGACATAAACCTGAACCTATCTGCATTTTACTGACCGTGGGTCTTGAGAGGTTGGGAGGCAATAGACTGAAGGGATGGCTGAGCTTCAGCCTTATTCCTGATCATCATGGAATTGGCACTAACACAGGGAGGAAAGCCTGTAAAAAACTCTCCTTAGGAGGGAGTAAATGGCATAGTTCTGCATATGGCTTTGCAGCGTGCTGCTGATGCTGCTCTCGGAGCAAGGTGGAGGATGCAGTGTCTACGTACTTCTACAGGATGTGCTTTTGTGTGTCCTCGTATGAAATAGCTACTTTAAGAATTAATTTCTGGCTTGACACAAGGCATGGGAAAGATTTGCATTGCTGGTGAGATGTGGGTGTTTGGCTGCTGCTGCCGCAAGGCAAACCCTTGTACTGAGGAGCCGTTGTTTGTTCTCCTTTCCCTCAGAGCTTAGAAGAAAACACTTTTCCTTCACCACTTTTTCCTTTCAAAAGCCCAGCTATTTCTGAGTTTGGCTGGATTATTGTGTTTGCTTTGGGGCACTGGGAAACTGGCTTCCTTCAGCGTGAGTGCAGGAAGAAAGAGCAACTGTGGCTGGGGTTGTACTCTTGGGTGCGGGATCCTGGCAGGCATGTCCTGTAGCTCAGTGATAGGTCATAGTGAGCAGGTTCCATGCAATGAGGAGATAGTAAAGAAGGAAATAGGCAGTGCAATCAAAAGCATGGTTTTGACTTGGTAATCATCTACTACCGTAACTATCCTGGGCAATGTTGTGCTTCTCCACATGGAAGAAGTCTTTAGGCTCATTAAGATCTCCCAGAGACAAGCACCTGCTTCTCCAAAGTAATTTTCATCAACTGCCCTTCAAAGTGCCACGTGGGACAGAATCAATTAACTCTTAAGAAGCAAAATCTAAGCAGCATTTAATAAATTCACCTACTCCCTCCTGGCTGGAAATTTTGCTGTAAGAAACAATCTTCTTAGTACCAGCGTGCTCAAGATGATGGTGCTCGAGTCTCTGGTGTGGCTTTTCAGACCCAGGGTGTCAAGTGATGTATATTCTTTATATTCCAGTAGTTCAGTGATAGTGCTCATATGCATCTTTCTGCTGGAACTGATGCATAGACAAGTTTCTGCAGTGAGAGAAATATGGGGTTTACTGGTAGAACTCTTCCATAAGCTCTTCATACAGTAATTCTACACTCCAGATAATACAATATTATATTGCATAAAGGAAGGCAATTCACACATCTGAAACTGAAAAATGCTTTTTGTTTCTGGTGTGGAGTCTTTAAGGGTTAGAAGACAGTGTTCTCTCATGCAGGGAAATTTCTGTAAAAGGAAATACAAACTTTACAAACTGTTCTTGGTTCACTTTGTTAATAATAGTTGATTAATGTTTTATATTTAATTACAATAGATTGCAATTCATTATTTCAAACAGATTTAAAACCTAATAGGCATCAGACTGCAGAGCAAATACCCTTCCTTTGTGCACAAAACCCTTCCAGCTTCTCAACCTTTTGTAATAGAAGTGCAGGAAAAAGAGCTAAAAATATGTACACAAAGGGAGATACACTAGAACATTTTGTCTATTCATTGGAGCTGGATAGTCAACATGGCAAGAAAAATTAAACTGGGATTTAGAGGCATTTTTTTTACCTTGTAGAATGAAGAGCTTTCAGGATTTTACTTTAATTACCTTCTTGTTCAGTTTTTCCTTTGTTGTCTGAAATCATCAATGAGACTTTTGTCTTCTATTTTCTATTGCTATAAATCTCTTGAGCAAAACTGCTGCCTTCAAGTAAGAGCAGAATAGAACTGGAGACAAAAGCACAGAAATGTTTAGGCAACAGATTCCATTAAGAAAAGAGAGGGAAAGAAAGAAATGAAGCAAAATTTCTAAATATTTTCACTACTTTTTCCTGCAGAAACTTTCTGACCTCCTCCAGGAGAGTTTCCCAGATCTGTTGTGAAGACAGTAGGGTAGATGAACTGGCTTCCCCTGCCAGGCTCTGCCCCGAGGCAGTGCCAAACACAGCTCTGTCCTCTTTCAGTTCCCTAACAACTTCGAAGCTGTTTGGAAGGAAAATAGCTAGAGGAAGCACACTGAGAAAACCTGCTGACTGACCCTGGGAATTAGAGACATAATTAGGTCACAGCAGCTCACACAATGCAGCAGCTGAAATGCAGCAGCTCAGAACAGGTAAGTCTTCCTTTCCCCAAAAGTTATTTAAGAGAGACAGACATAAAAGATAGTGCATTATTCCTAAATAAACTATGTCCAAGTGGCTATGGCCCCACCATCAATGCCGCCTGAAACCAGAATGGGTTCTAGCTAAAAGTCAGAGAAGTCAGTCTTGAGCACAGGTACCATGTTTGGGGCTGTGTGTTCCCTGTCTGTGTCAGGGGGGTGGAACTAGATGATCTTTAAGGTCATTTCTAACCCAAACCATTTTATCATTCTACCAAACCTACCAGGTTCCTGTAAGACAAGGCTGGGCTATCCAGCATAAACTTCTCAAAGCAGAAGTGCCATGGCAGAGCTGTGAACCCTCTTGAAAGACTTGTCACAGAACCCAGCACACTGCTGTGAAAAGTTTCAGTTCTTAAGAAATAGCCTTGCTTTGCCAGTCAGATGTGCTCACAGAAAACCTGTTCAGAAGGGGGAAACAGGACCTTGTTGAAGGAGAGCTTAAGGTGGTCAGCATCTAACACAGACACGCAAAAAAACCCACAAGGTGAGGTCTTTTTAGTCTCTCGATTGTATTTTTTACACTGTGCTAAGGGGGAAGGGGGAGCAAGATCTGCAAAGTTTCTTCAGCATGGATAAGCCCCAAGGATTTAAGACTCCTTGATGATATTTGGTGGGAATGTAAATGGTGCTTCCCTGGTCTTTGTTGTCCTTTTTCCAAGTTTTTAATGGGTTTGGCCTCTGGGTCCTTCACTGTTGAAGAACTCTAGTGTAGCAACTAATAGGTATTACTGCAGTTGTTCTGAGTCTCAGGAGAGGATTATTTTCCCCTGCTGCAGCAACCCTTGCCATCCCTGTGAGGAGCCCTTGCTGATGGCTGCTTAATGGCTCAGCACCCAGCATCAAGTGCAGGATGTGGCTCTTGGGTGCTCTGTCTGTCAACCAGTGTGTTGGCCCCAGGAAAGACTTTCATCTGGGACACCATCAGTCTGGGTTCAAAGTCTAGCTGGGTGGCAGACATTATGTTATGCATGTAAAGCCATTTATTGTCTCTGTGCTTTATGTCTGAGATGAGGAGAAAGATGTTTCACTTGTAAGAGACTAAGGTAATATTAATTTGGTGAGGTGTTCAGAGGATGACAGAACTGCATCAGTGCTTAGAAGAGTTTCACCCATACCTACATAAGGTGTAAGAGATTTTCATTGGATAGATGTTGTGTCAGGGTTTTAAACAGTGGTGGACCATGGTTTGTGTCTGCAAGCTCAGAAGAACAGGCCTCACGTTGCACGGCTTAAGTAGAGCTTTCAGTCAGCTCAGGAGTAAAACCTTCCTCTTGCTTCCTTGTCTGCCTCTGGATGGCTTAAAGGCATTACAGAATATTTTTTTCTCAGAAAAAAAAAAAACCACCTCTGCAGAAGACAAGATTTAAAAAGGTCGATTCCTATCATAGGCTACAATTGAATTTGGAGTTGAAATTTAAGAGCAGCTGCCTCAGCCCAATATATGGCTGGTAAAGTGAAAGCCTGCCAGACTCAATATCTACCTGTTTCTCTATCTGTCTGTCTATCTGGTACTTACTCTATTTTATGGCCCAATCAAGAGAGGAAACAATAAATACACAAGTGCCCATGAACTACTTTCCCTGGGAAAGTCAGTGGAAGCTGCTCCTGCCATTAGGGCTGGCAATCTTTAGAATTGACAGTCTTCTCTCTTTCTGTAGACATCTCCAAGACCCTTTGTCTGCAGCTTTCTGCTCTGCTGACGTGAGCCACATGCCAGGACAAGCAGGGGAGTGTCTCTCCCCAGCAGTGCCAGCTCTGCCCACATCCTTGCATGGCACTGACTGCTGTGGCTCTCTTCCCCACCACATGGGAGCAGGGACAGCATTTTAGGAAAGCAAATACAATACCAGACACAAAAGAGGGAGAATGGCTAAAGCCAGGTCTGCTTCAGATGCCCAGGGCAGTGTTGAAGTCCCCATCCCTGGAGAGGTTTCAAAGCCATAGAGATGTGGTGCTGAGGGACATGGGTTAATGGTACCCTGTTGGTGCTGGGTTAACAGTTGGACTTGATGATCTTAAAGGTTTCTTCCAACCAAAATGATTCTATAATTCTGTGAACTACTGCACCACTGAATGGCTGGAGATCTCTGATGTTTATCTGTGCAGGAAATAGGGCTCTCTTCATTCTGCCTTCACGTTGCTATATGCCACTTGCAAGGAAGAGCAACCCCTTCTGAAACTAAACCAGTGAACAAGTGAGCCAGAAGAGCTATACAATAACTTGAAAGGCTTTGACGTATATCACATCTTCCCTGCAAATATATGTCGTTGTAATGGTAGCTCCAGTACTTCTTTTATGTCAATAATGTACTGATAAGTCCCTCAGTGTGATGTGTGCACAGGTAAATTGGGCTGATTAGCCCTTCAGGAGGGACTAATGGAAATCACATTAACACTGTTTAAAAAAGAAGTAAATAAGGAAATATTTTGGAAGTGGGCAAATATTTGCCATTAGTCATGTGCCTCCGTGAACAAACCTTCTTAGAGTGGCCACTGATGCTGCTGTCTGTAAAGAGACAAGTGTGAGAGTGAGGAGTAAAAACTGATGTTGAAAATGCTATGGATGATGGGTAATGTCAATATTTTGTTTTACAACTGATGAATTCGTTCATACAACGCAGCACAGGAATCATACTTCCAGGATTAGCTCAAAGGAATTAAGTCCTTCTCAGGGCAATGAATACAGACCAGACAACTTGGCAAAGCCACCTGATTTCTAATGTAAAGGCTTTCATCAGGTATTTCCATCACTAACATTGTAACTGTAATGCTTGGCTCAGAAGAAAAGTGGTGAGGCTAAAGGATGGAGTGAGCACAGTTATCTTGAAAACATTTGTATGGCCATTCACAGTAACAGCCTGTGCAAGATTGAGCTGTTTTGTAATCTTCTGGCTTTCACTAATATCATGATAAGAGCAATCTGAGTGGCTTCTCCTTTGAAAACATCTGCAGTTCTCTCTCCTTCTGGATAACTACAGGCTGATCCTGCAAAGAGTTTGAGTAACTCCAGGGAGGGAGTTACTAGAACAAGGACTCATTGTACCCAGAGATGGTTCTCATTATGCTCACAAGGGTACATCCCACAGGCAGCTTTCCTGCAAAAGGGAATGATTCTAGTCAGAAATGTGTGGAGGCAACAGGCTAGAATGATGGGCAAGGAACTTTGAAAAAGATTTGTGTTTTCTAACAGAAAGTTCTATAACATTTAAATGTCCAGGCTTTTAATCAAAAAAAAAAATCTGGTTTTGGTGGGTGTTGGTCTCTTCTTCCAAGGATCAGGTGATGGGACAAGAGGAAATGGCATCAGGTTGTGCCAGGGGAGGTTTAGGTTGGACAGCAGGAAAAACTTCTATAGCAGAAGGGTTATCAGAGACTGGAACAGGCTTCCCAGGGAAGCAGCTGAATCACCATCCCTGGATGTATTTAACAGCCATCTAGATATGGTGCTTAAGGATATGGTGTAGTAGTGGTCCTGGTAGAGTTAAATAACAGTTGGACATGATGATCTTAAAGATCTTGTCCGACCATAGCAGTTCTGTGATTCTGTGATTACTAATAGTACTGTCTGATTGTTCTTGACATCTAATGTTTCTTTAGCCTTCACATGCAGCATTACCTTCTCTTTTCCATAAGAAGGGAGGGATTTTAAAAATCATCTCCAGCATCTGTTGGCCTGCAGAGTAGCAGCTTCATTGCTTAAGTTGTTCTTTTCCAAGGTCAGCAGGAAATCACCTTCTGTCCACCTACAGCATTGTACTGTTGGCGTGGAACATCAGTTACGGGTGGGATTTGTAATTTCCCTCAGACACGTGAATCACAGTCATTACCAAATGCAGCAGTCCTGATTGGAGGGCAAGGGGGGTGGGTTAGGAAGCCAGCTTGATCCAGCATAGCAAATCCTCTGTTTAAGTTGGGAATCCTCCAAATTCCCATCATCTGTGTCTCAATACTGTTACTGTGTCTTCTCAGATGAAGGAAAACATACCGTGTGTTTACATGTCTAGCTAGGAAGAATTGGTTTCTATCACCAGTGAGTTAAAATTGCCAATGTAGATGGTAACTTCAATTGCAATTTGGATCCTTAACTCAGAAAAAAAAAAAAAGATTCAAACCAGAAGCTTTTTATCTACTATCTTGGGATGCTGTAGGAGGGCAGCAGAATCTAAACATCTGGTGCATGTGGTTTTTCTCTGCACTTGAAATCCTTTTATTGAAGAGGGAGGAAAAAAGTGAAATTTCAAAATCTGTGTATCTAATGAGAGAAAGTTATGTTTGTGTCTGATCTTGAAAGAAATGAAAAACCCATTTGTCACCATGGTAAAGAGTTTCTTCTGTACCTCTGCCAAGGTCACTGAATGCATAACTCCAGGGAGAGTACAGACCTTGAAAGAGAGCAGCTCTGCTGTTCCCCCACAGCAGCTCTCTTAGGACCCAGAAGAGAGAGAGAGTTTTCTTGCCATTAGAAAACTGTTAAATACAACTGAAAATGTTTTTCGTACATTTGGCAGTTTGAGGTCTCACCATCATATAACAGACTGAGCGGTACCGGAGAGATTGCTGCAGACAGTAAGTCACTATGTCCACACTCCTTTCCCAAGATCCTAGGTCTCCTTGCTTCAGAGATCCCACTGTGAGCTTTCTGTGTTGCAATCTTTCAGCAACTGGGCTTGTTGTCAGGCTTATTGAATTCAGGTCAGTCTGTTCTCTGTTTTTTTCCAGCTCTGCTTTGCAAGGCAGTGCTATTGAGTGCATGCATGAGTTAAGCACTTCAAAAGTAGTCCTTTCTCCACCTGGCACCCTTACCCTGATGTAACCCGTATGATTTCAGAAGTTTTACTGGGATAGAAGAGCATCAAGGTGCCCAAACATAAAATCTTGGTGAAAAAAATAGTTCTGTTTCAAGGCACCCGGGTCATCTCCCATGTGCACCTGCCTAAGTGCCTGTTGGTACATCTGTCTGCCTGCTACAGACCCTTGAATCCCAGATAGACCTTTGGAGATGAGAGCTATGGTCTCTTGCACAGTCTCCTAGCATTGTGGTGGGGAGCCTAAGTACCCTGAGTGCTTCAGCTCCACATCCAAAGACACCCAGAAGTCCTGGTCTTTCTCCACCGGTGGAGTTCTCAGGCTTTCCAAGTTGTTTGTTCATGGAGAAAATGGTGCCAATGCAGGGGAAGTTTATCAGGAGAGTCAGAGGCCTGAAGGATGTATCTTGTAAGAAAAGGTTGGGCTTTTTTAGTCTGATGAAGATGAGGCTAGAGGGAATCTAATGGCAGCCCACAATGACTCAGAAGACAGTTGCAAAGATGATAGAGTCTCATTCTTGGTAGTGGCAGACCATACGACAGGAGGCAATGGCCACAGACTCTGGCTTAGGAGGTTCAGGACAGACATTAGAACCAACATATTTCCTGAGGTGGCAGGACAGCACCAAAGCATTTTTGTCCAGCAGGGCTGTAGAGTCTCCATCCTTGGAAGTGTTCAATATTTGAAAACATTGGACAAGGCTATGAGCAACTTTATGCAGTGTTGGTGGTAAATGTGCTTTTAGCAGGAGGTTGAACTAGAGACCTCTCAAGGGTGCCTTCTGACCTACGCTTCTAGGAATCTGTGGTGATCTGAAAGGTTCCAGGAGTCCTGCTCTACAGACTAGCAGGATCACAGGCAGGAACAAGTTATCTTTTAGAAAAGAGCAAACAACCCCCACTTCTCTTCCCAGGACAGCCATAATTTTTCCCTCCCTGTCCTCAGGTTGCACACTTACTGAATTTTCTCTTTGTGAGAACTGAGAACAGAGAGGACTGAGCTGATGGCAAGTATTTCACATCTTCAGGTTTCCTGTGGGATGGCATTAAGAATGGTGGTCAGCCTCAGTAAATCACAGCCAGGCAGGCAGTAAAGGGACACAGGCAGAGAGCTGAGATCTCCTGCACATGCCTGCCCCACTATTCCTTGCACTGTTTCAGCAGATTGGCCAGCAGATGGATGGTGGGACACAGTAACAGGTTGCCCAGAGAAGCTGTGGATGCTCCATCAAGGCATGTGTGCAAGGCCAGGCTGGATGGGGCTTTGAGCAACCTGCTCTGATGGGAGGTGTCCCTGCCCATGGCACAGGCGGTTTGGAACTAGATCTTTAAGGTCCCTTCCGACCCAAACTATTCTATGATTTCCAGGCATCTTCCCTTCCAAACACCCCAGCTCACAGGGTGGGATTGTTCTTACCTTCAGTGCACTGTGTTCTGACCGAGGGGGAATTCAGAACCCTGATCTCTGTCTCCCCTTTTCTTGCTGCAGAAGCACACAGGGTTATCCCTCAGAATCAGACCTTACATTAAGAATATTCACAATAATCTCTGCAGAGTTGCCAGAAAACATTGCTGCTGCCTGCACTTTACTTCAAACAAATTAAAAGGCTTTCCTTTG